>CANUEY010663234.1:0-79747 GCA_948099555.1 Croton setiger
CATTCACAATTATATTATCTTCTATTCTCTCCCTTCTCATTCATTTCGGTTTTCTTTTTGCCTTGCTTGTTTTTTTCTTTTTTCGGGGGGCGTGGGGGGGGGGGGGGCGGCGCCCCCCCCCCCCCCCGCATTTTTCGTGATTTTGTTATGTATTTAAGTTTAAATCTACGCCAGCAGACACTTTACATAGCTATAGCTAGTATTAATTCTCCATCTAATGGCATTTTGGCGTTTTCTTGTCTCGGTTCTGATCTCTCTATCATCAGGTATCAACATATTACTCTCTTTCAATTTGTCCGAATGATTATTTCAATACAATTTATATAGATCTTATCAGGTAATGAAGCTGTGATCACCCTGGAAAACAGATGCAACACCACGATATGGCCTGGATTTCAACAAATATTGACATTTGTCCAACCTCGACTAACAGCTGGTGGTTTTGAGTTAAAACCAGGAGAATCAACAAATTTCCCATTCCAATCAGAATTTGTTGCCATTTGGGGTCGCACTGTTTGCTCATTCGACAGTTCCGGCCAAGGAAAATGTGTCACCGGTGATTGTAACGGTTTACTGAATTGTGAAGGAGCAAGCCCACCTGAACCACCGGTCACATTTGTAGTAGTTTACCAGACTTACAATGGTCATTCTGATGGTTATGGAATTACTCTTGGTAATGGCTTCAACATACCTATATCTATACAGCCTTATGGTTCTGCTACTAGCAATTGTACTTCTGCCAGCTGCTTTATGGACATGGATATGTTTTGCCCTCCTGAACTTCAGGTCAGATCAGAAGGAAGCATTATTGGATGCAAAAATGCATGCCTTGCATTTGATAAACCTGAATTCTGTTGTTCTAGAGTTAATATAGGTAAACCTTATCATAATCCTTGCAAGCCCACTAATTACTCTGAGACCTTTCATGTTGCTTGTCCAAATGCCACTTTATATGATCCTTTTAATGGATCAGGAATTTTTAGTTGTGTAAGAGCTAACTATTTGATTAGCTTTTGTTAATCGAACTATTTTGTTATGTAATTAAAATGTTATGAAAGTTTATAATCAATATTCTGTCGATGATCATGAAAAATTATCAGCTGACCGGTAAATTTCTTTTCTTCGATGAACAGTAAGAACCTATCAGCCAAGCGGCTTCCTGTGGAATTTTCACCAGATTGAGCCTCCTTTTCTTTTGTTTTTTGTACATCACTAACCAGCAGTTTTAGCCGTTTATCCAACGTAAGATGGAATTAAGAAGCCAGCAATGAACCGAAATAACATGTCAATTGCTTTTGAATTTAAGCAAATGTTTGTTGATATGTAACGTCTTTAAATTAATGTAATAACCATCTTCTTTTGTAACCTACTAATTTCTTCTTATATATGCAACTGAATTCCTGCTTCATCACTCCAACAAAGCTGTCAACTTTAGCTCTGCTTCATCACTCCAACAAAGCTGTCAGCTTTAGCTCTTTCTTCAATGGCGCCATTTCATTTTCTTTTCCTGCTTTTGATCTCTGCTTCAGGTATTTGAATTCCTGCTTTAGTCGAGAATGGGATTGATCTGAAATCTTTTTCACATATGCAGTTATCATTAGTATATTGATGTTGTCTTGATATTTTTTTTCCCCATTACTTTTTGCTTCAGGTTGTGATGCAGCACTTTTTACTTTCTCAAATAGATGCCAAACCACCATATGGCCTGGAATTCTAGGAAACTCTGTACTAATGGAAGGTGGGTTTCAGCTAAACCCAGGTCAATCAGTAACCGTAAATGTACCATATGGTTGGTCAGGTCGAGTTTGGGGTCGAACAGGGTGCTCTTTTGATGGCTCAGGATATGGGAGATGCCTCACAGGAGACTGTGGTGGTGTTATGAGATGTAGGGGGGCAGGCGGCGAGCCACCAGCTTCACTTGCCGAGTTCACCCTGAATAGTCCACTAGATTACTACGACCTGAGCCTGGTTGATGGGTTCAATCTACCAATGTCCATAACGCCTTCTGGTGGCTGTAGAGCACCTCAATGCGTTCGGAACCTCAACTGGAACTGTCCTAACGACTTACGAAAAATATCTAACGGTCAGGTTGTGGGTTGTAAAAGTGCTTGTTTAGCATTTGGCAAGCCAGAATTTTGCTGCAGCGGACCTTATAGCAGTCCTGAAACTTGCAAGCCAAGTTACTATTCGAAGTTCTTCAAGGATTCTTGTCCTGATGCTTATAGTTATGCCTATGATGATAAATCAAGTACTTGCACTTGTAATAATGGTGCTAATTATTTGATTAGCTTCTGTTAATATTTATGTTTGAACTGAAAATGTTGTCTAATTAAACAAATTAACAATAAAATAATTGAGTTTTTTTATTTTATTTTGTGCTATTTTCGTACATTTTTTTACTAGGAATTTAAAATTTGTCCTTTTTTTCAATTTTTTTTAAGGAAGAAACCTGTCTCTATTGAGCAATTATAAGATAAATAATTGTCGAAAACTGTCTTTTTTTGTTAAAAACAATAAAAATGTCCAACACTGTCTTTATTAGAGAAAAAAGGGAATTATGAAGGAAAGTTAAAAGAGCAACTTTTGTTTCTTGTCATCATTCATGAGCTGGGCTTCTCTCTAATGGTGGTGGAGATCTCCTGAGCTTCTCTCTTTTCTGCATATGTAAAGGAGATCTCTTTTCTAAGGCTTCTCTACCTCTGCTACCGCTCGCCTTATTCATCTCCTAGGCTTCTAATGGTGGCAGTCTTGAAGTTCTGCGAAAGAAAATGAACTTTTTCTTCTCCTGTTCTGCAACAAAACTCGTTGAATTGAAGGGTTTGAGATGTTGTATTTCTTGATTGATTCAAATTCGAAGGCTAATCTAATCTGAGGCTCTTTTGATTCTTGTTTGTTTTGATTAAGGTTCTTCATTCTTGTCTGTTTTGATTAAGGAGTATTTGATGATTTTGATTAGCCTTACCTTATGGCTACCATCCAAACAGCATAACCGCCGCTTGAGGCTTCTAGCCTTCGAGTTATTGATGTCCTAGCATGGTATGGTTTGCTTGGTTATCCAAAGTACGAGTAATTTTCACTTATAGGCCCTAAATTTTGGCTTATGTAATTAAAAGGAGTCTGAACTTCAATTTGTAACCAGAAGATATTTAAACTTCAATTTCCTTTCATTTGTACTTTTTTTAGCCTTAAATTATAATTTTTCAAACTTCAATAAGGATCAAAATGTAATTTTTTTCAAACATCATTCCATTTTTAATTTGCAGCATGACTTTGTTGTATTTTTTCAACCCAAAACTCAATTTCCATCTTCGTCAATAAACAGAGCCAATAACTATACTAGATCAAAGCTTTCATCATAAGAAATCTGAATATAGTCTTATTTTTTACGACTCATTCAACCACCATAAGTTGATGCAAATAAGTTGGAAAGGAAACTCAATCAATCGGCCCAATATCATAACACGATTTGTTTTCCTTCCTTTGACCATCGTTTTTCACAAATCTAGTCTCCATATTGTTTGTTGGTCCAACCAGTTGTCTAGTAGTATTGGTTGGAAGTGACGAACGTCCAATGGTGGTGGTGCAGTAAAAAGTGTTAATGAGCTATTTTTATATATATATATTTATAAAAATGTATATGTTTATGCTAAAAAAATTAAAATAATAAAGAAAATATCCACAGAAAAAGTCGAACCGTCATGTACATTCAACGGATAAACTTTGAAAATGAAAATTGAGTTTTGGGATAAAAAATTTTAATTTAGTCCTATTTTGATGTTAAAGATGAAATGATATTTGAAAATTACATTTTGATCCCAGTTAAAGGTTGAAAAATTGCAGTTTATTGCAAAAAGGACCCATTCGATGAAAGAAAATTGAAGTTCAGAACCTTTTGATCACATAAGCCAAAAACATGTCCAAAATCCAATGAAGCATAGTTTTTGGCAATTTTGAAAGCTTTAGAAATCTTTCATTTATCTCAAGCTAGATTCCAATATGTAATAATTGAAACTGATTCGAAGAATAGCTCTAAGAGGGCTGCAAAACTAATGCACAAGACGGTGGTTTTAGTGGGAAAGATTGATGGCAAAGGGATGCTAAGTTATTTTCTTACATAAATTAAATTTTCAGGGAAATGTGGAAGAAATAGTAAGAGTAGCATAGTGCAGTGTAAAGGAGGAAATGTCATATCAAACAATACATGCTTGAGAATATACTTTATATCACTACTACTACTACTACTGTTTGTTCTTGCTTTCTCCGCGTCTCCTTAGCCTCTGCTTCTGGGGGCTCTCTTCTTCTCCTTCTCCTTCGCTCCCTCTCTCTCTCTCTCTTCCTCATACACACACACAAAGTAAGACTACCCACTTCTCTCTCTCTCTCTCTTCATCTTCTTTCTATGCCCGCCGAAGAACTTGAAAAGATTTCATTTTTGCATGTACTTTTCATTTCTTGTTTCTTTAAAGAAAGCAATAGGTTTGCATATGAACCCATTTTTCAGAGACAAAAAGAATATATTTCTTCTTCTCCTGCTGCAGTCTAAGTCAGACCCTCTCTTTTATTTAAGCTACTTGCCTACTTGCTCTTTGCATGTATGATTTTTTCTTTCTTGTAATAATAATAATAATAATAATATCATTATTATTATGATCCCGAGATTTTCCTCCAACTTAAAGTTATCATCTTTTTTAGTAGCTAATTTTATATATTAATTTCTGTGAAATTTAAGCTCCCTAACCTTTCCATTGAAAAGAGTGAAACCATTTTTACTACACGAGATCCAATCCTTCCCTCCAGCTTAAAGTTATCATCTTTTTCTTCTTCTTCTTCTTCTTCCTTCCCATTCTAAAACTGCACTCCAAAAAAACCCTCAATTTCACGGTCTCACCACTGATTCAGACCAGTTAGGGTTTCTGGGTATTATTATTATTATTATTAGGGAAAAAAGAAGAAGAAGAAGAAGATACATGTGTCAATTTGGTGTTCACAAGATCCCATCACTTGCTTGATTTCATATTTCTTTCCTTTTTCCAATAAAATCAAGATCAATTTTGATTTTTCATAAGGAAGTCAGTAATTATAGGCTGCAGAAAAGGGTAATCAGAATCTTTCCATTTTAGAGCTCTTCACGCCATCAACCCATCAACCCTACCTTTTCTTTTGCAATTCTCTCTTAGATCTCCCCCGCCAATATTGTGTTTCTTTTCTTTCTGCTATTTTTATTCAAAGTTTTCATTTTTTTTTTAAACAAATGATTTTGAGTAACTTAAATTGAACTGGGTATATATATAAGTGGTACGTTAATGGTATTTATTTTCTTTACATCAACTGCTGGAAAAAGATAATGTTAAGTTTTTTTTCTCTTTGAATTTTCAGCTTTTGGGAAGAAAAAATATGGCATCATCATCGAATTCCCCATGTGCAGCCTGCAAGTTTCTGAGGCGGAAATGCCAACCGGAATGTGTGTTTGCTCCATATTTTCCGCCGGATCAGCCCCAGAAATTTGCTAATGTGCACAAAGTGTTTGGAGCAAGCAATGTCACTAAACTCCTAAACGAGTTGCACCCTTCTCAACGTGAAGACGCCGTCAATTCCTTAGCATATGAGGCCGACATGCGCCTCCGTGACCCAGTTTACGGCTGCGTCGGCGTTATTTCTCTCTTACAGCACCAAGTCCGGCAGCTTCAGATGGATCTCAGCTGTGCCAAATCTGAACTTTCAAAATGTCAGAACTTAGGCCTCACTGGCCATGCCGGTCTATTTGCTGCGGCTGCAGCGGCGGCCTCAGCCACCACACACAATCACCACCATCACCATCCGCAGAATCTTGGGATTAATCTGATAGGAACAGGCGGTGGCGGGGGAAGAGAGCACCATTACCACCACCAATTGTTTCCGAGAGAACAGCAACAGATGATGAGAGGCTTTGATGCTACAAGTAACTACGACACGAGCCTTCTTGCCATGAATGTTTCAGCAAGCATTGGACAGCTCAGTCAGTTCCAGCAACCCAGAACTGCTACCGGAGATGACCGCCGCACCATTGATCCCTCTTAGTAAGTTACTTTTCCTAATTCTGCAATCTTTTTATTATTATTATATTATATATACACATTTCTTGATTTCTGAAACTAGGGTTAAAAAAAGAATCAAATTCAAAGAGTCAAACCCTCTGTTGACCAAAATATAACTGCTACTATCAGGCATTATACTGTACTATTATTCTTATTTTGTTCATGTTAAAATTGGATTCCAAACAAATCAAATCAAATGCATAAGGTCAATTCAATTCTTATAAACCCTACAGTTGAAACAGTGTAAGTCAGTGACATACATGATTCTGAAACTGTCTCTTGGACCTTTAAAAATTAAGGTACTAAACACATATTACTATGTAATGCAAACTAATCTCAATTATATTATATACCCATTTTGTAATCGTGTATATTTTTGCATTGATTAGGTTTACGCAAGGCGGAATTTCGGAGGATAAAAATTTGAGAGAAAACGGAGCGAGCGAACGATAATTAAAGAAGATAATTGTTATCTTATTCTTCACTTAATTAAATACATTTTGCGGCTGCATAGACAAATTTTGCCATGTCTTTTTTTTTTTTGTTCTTCCAAATTATTATTCGAAGTGATCTAAAGAAAATAGTATTACTAGTAGTAGTATATGTTGGGTTTGGCAAAGAAGCAAGGTACTTTGATCATCTTCTCTACGGATGACAGTAGTTGGTGGGGTGGGGTGGGGTGGGGGGTTTTGGCCTCTGAAAATGTGCCATGGGACGCTTTTGTTTTCATCCCTTTGATATTTTCCCTCTAAACAGTTTTAACAAACAGCATATTAACATTATTATTAAGCTATCTTCTTTCTTTTCTTTTGTTTCCTTCTTCCTATCTCATTATATGCTTCAATGGCGGATTAGTTCATCTTTTGTGCTATCTTCTTCCTCTTCTTCTTCTTCTTCTTCTTCTTTCTTTTTTATATATGATTAAGAAATTGGGAGTTTCCCATATAACTAACATATTTGGGTAAGTAATTTTCTTCATTTTGAGGGGTAAAATGAGATTTTAATGAAAATATATTTAAATAATATTAATAAACAAACTTAAATTATGATATGCATTGCAAGTTAATTATGAAATCCTTTCTTTCTTTCTAAAGCTTAATCTAAAGCAAAATATAGAAAATTATGTTCAACGTCTAATTTCGGATCAATATTGGATTCCGTACTCTTATGATCGATCATTAAATTTATCTCTTAATTGGCTTTTTAGCACATGGTTAAAGTCGTCTAATTATACCATCTTCATTTTCATTAATATAAGAGAAATTTTCTTACACGGAAATAAAAGAATAGTCAAATGGTCCGGAAACCTGAAAAACAATGTAACTTTTTAAGACAAACGATAAGAAATAAGAGCTAAAAAGATCTATTTTGCTACTAAGTATATAGAGGCTATACGATTTTATGGCGACCACACGGCTTTTGGTCGGAATCACATTGGACGTTAAATCACAATCACTTTGATTTTCTATGAAAAATCATGACAAATAGAGCTTCATCTTCTCCGGCAAAGATCCCTTGCAAATCAATGGACTTTTGTCTAAAACTTGTGGGAACAACTTGGAAGCTCACATGCTACATGCTAGTCGATGGAAGCCATTACGAAGCCGATGATCGGACAAGTATCAGTGAAGTTTCCTGTGGTACGATTTGAAATCACAATTTTTTGACAACAGCTAGGGTTTGCTTTTTCATCAGCTTCTGGTCATCGTACGATGATTCTGATAGTACGTACTGGAAGACTCACCGATGTGAATGTTGTTGATCGATACCCTTCGTTCATCGGTCGGTTACAATTGGAGGTGGTTAGGTTTTCTATCATCTTGTAGAGATTTGTTTCCCATTTTCATCTCTATAATTGTCTCCTTAAATCTCTCTCATTAACTCCTTAATTTTAGCTAATTAGTTCTTAATTAGATTTCTCGATTATAGATGATTAGTCCTTGAGTCTTCCTTTTCTTATTTAATACTTCTCTTCTAAGTATAAATTGATTGTAATTAACTTAACTTATATAATAAGAAAACGAAATATCATTTCTTCTCGACTTTGAACTTATTTTGTGGTATGATTTCTACACTTATTTCTAATAGTGTATGGATAATTGATTCTGATGCTACTAATCATGTTACATTTGATTAGAGACAAGTTCATGATATTACTCCATCCTCAAAAAATATTTGTTGTTATTGCCAATGGTGGTAAAGCTCCAATAATTGGAAATATCTCTTTATCTCTTACTAATACCCTTAACTTGAAGTTGATTTGAGTGAAATGTTATTGAACCGTCAAATATGAGTCCAATTGTTGAAGATACATGTCTATTAACGGAAACATCTAGTCCAAATCCAATTGTAGTAGAAGATGTTTGTCTATTAGATGGAAGAATTGATCCATCTAATTCTCTTTTTGAAATACTACACCAATTAGAATCGTTAAAGAAACAATTGCCAGAATGAAGCACTAGAGGTATTTCTGAACAAACCCATGAACCTGAAATATCCAATAAAGTTAAGTATTCCTACGAGCCATTTTGTGTCTAACCAAAAGTTTTATGAATCAATTATCTGTTGTATTTATTCCTAACAGTGTGCTGGAAACCTTAACTGACTGAAGGTGGAAAGCTGTTATGAATGAGGAATGAAATCCTTACAGAAGAATAAAACATGGGATCTTATTGAATGTCCACTTGGAATAAAGCCAGTAGAATGTAGATGGGTTTATACATTGAAACATAAAGTTGATAGTACCATTGAGCACTCTAAGGTGAGGTTGGTGGTAAAAGGGTACACTCAGACTTATGGAGTTGATTATATAAATATTTTTGCTCTTGTAGCTAAATTAATACTGTCAGAGTGTTGTTATCCTTAGCAGCAAACTTGGATTGGCTTTTGAAATAATTTGATTAAAGAATGCTTTTTTGCATAGAGAACTTGTAAAAAAAAAATCTATATGGAGCTTCCACCAGGATGTATAGTGCATAAGGAGTTAAAAGGAAATGTGTGTAAATAGAAAAAGTCATTATATGAACTAAAACAATCTCCAAGAGCTTGATTTGGAAGATTTACAAAGTCTATGAGAGCATTTGGCTTTTGTCAAAGCTATTCAGATCATACCTTATTCCTTAAAAGGAATCAAGGTAAAATTGCTGCTCTTACTGTATATGTTGATGACATGGTACTCATAAGAAATGACTTTGCAAAAATACTTATCTACGGAGTTTGAAATGAAGGATCTCAGCTCCTTCTAATATTTTCTTGGGATTGAAGTATCTCGATCAAAAAAGGGAATATTTTTATCCCAAAGGAAGTGTAATCTTGACTTGTTGAAAGAGACAGGTATGGCTGCATGTCAACCAATTGATACACCAATGGACGAAGGTTTAAAGTTATATGTTGAAACAAATCAAGTACCAGTTGATAAAGGGAGATATCAGAGACTTATGGGAAGGATTATGTACTTAGCACACGCAAGGCCGACTTATGTTGATGCATTAAGTGTTGTGAGTCAGTTTATGCATAATCCTGATGAAGAACATATGAATGCAGTCAAGCGTATTTTCAGATACTTGAAGTTTGCTCCAGGAAAAGGGATAATGTTCACTAAGAAGGAGAATCGATAGAGTGTAACTGGTAACCGTTGCGAAAGAAGACTCCCTCTGAGCTTTTACCTGCTATATTATAGCATAGATCGGGTTAATTAAGTCTTCCCTTGGTATTCTCAGTCCTTGGCCTAAGGAGTGGCTGTACAGGGATTGTCCAGAGCTCGGGCCCCGTTGACCTTCCAATCCCCTTTTTCATCGAGAACGACGTAACTGTTTATACAAATGCTGATTAGGCTGAACCAATAAATGATAGAAGATCCTCTTCTGGTTCCTTCACTTTTGTAGGAGTCACGTGGAGAGAAGTAAGAAGCAAAATATTGTTGCTCGATCAAGTTCAGAAGTTGAGTTTAGAGGAATGACACTTGGTCTTTTTAAGGACTTATGGATAAGACTTTTGTTACATGATTTGGGTTACCGGTCTAAGCATCCTATTCAGTTGTTTTGTGATAATAAGACAGCATGTGATATTGCTCACAATCCGGTTCAACATGATCAAACAAAAAATGTTGAAGTGGATAAGTTTTTTATCAAAGAAAAGTTGGACGATAAGATTATTGAGTTACTGAAGATTTGTTCGGAAGATCAGCTAGCTGCTATTCTTACCAAGGTAGTCTTAAGACAAATATTCTTCTAGTGTCTTGGCAAGTTGGACATGTCCGACATCTACGCACTAACTTTAGGGGGAGTATCGAGATTTGTTTTCCATTTTCATCTTCATAATTGTCTCCTTAAATATTTCTCATTAACTCCTTAATTTTAGCTAATTAGTCCTTAATTAGATTTCTTGATTATAGATAATTAATCTTTGATTGTAGAGAATTAGTCTTCCTTTCTTATTATTATTTCTCTTATAAGTATAAATTAATTATATTATCATTTCTTCTCAATTTTCAACTTTTCCAATAGTTTTTATGCATTTTAATTTAGGAAAATATTTTTTTTTTTTTGGAAACTATGGGTGGAATAATTTGATTTTGTTCCTAAATTTGTGGAAATTTCCAAAAATTTTAAAAAATATTGTGCAAAAAAAGTAAGGCACTTTTGAAGGAAATTTCTTATTTTGAAATACTCAAATATTTATTTTATTGAAATGGAGAAAGTTAATTATTAAAAAAAAAAAAAAGAGAATTAATTCAAAATTATTAGTTGCTTGTATGGAAAATGATAATACTCACACTCTCATTTCAAGTAGTGTTTGGATTGGATATAACAGTGAGTGATGTAAAGATAAAAGAGAGGGTATTATAAAATGTATATAAGAAGGAAAAGCAAAAGGTTGATTTCTATTTATACCAACAGATTTACTTGAGAAGGAAAGAAGGTAGAAATAAATGCAGGAGAGAAGGTAGAAATAAATGGGGATTTTCAGAATAAGACAAAGAGGTCGGGTCGGGTGGGTGAACATATTAAATTAAATTAAATTCAAATCCCAATTGTTGGTTTCAGAAGATCAGATCAGAAGAAGCATGAAATGAAAGGAAAGGCCGTTGGTTTGTTTGCAGAGGAAATGTCAACAAATATTAATAGACTGTAAACCCAAAATCCAAAGCAGAAAAGGTGGGAGGAGAGGAGTTGAGTTAATAAAAAAAACGTAGTCAATTGCATGAAATGATGACGTACTTTTGTAATGATGCGTTTGCCTTTAAATGCATGGCCATGGCCACCCTCTCCTCTCTTCATCAATTGCTGACGTGTGCGTGGATTATGAGGACACATTTATTTGGGTAAGCTAATTAATCCACCCTTCAAAACTACACAGAATAATAAGGGGAATTAGAGATAAATGGGTAATATAAAAGAGGTAGCATTAATTTCGGGGGAGACCCTACCACCTCTAATATGCAAAATGCGAAAAGTCCAACTCAATGACACAAGCATTAATGGGAAAGTGCCAACACCATGCAACTCTTTTATGACTTGACTCCTCATCCTTCTTCCTTCTTCTTCCTTCTTCATGTGACATCAGATCTCTTCCCTTCTTAATTGACTATTCTTCTTCTTCTCACTTGCACGCTTTCCCACTCCCCCCCACCCCACCCCACCACACCCTTCTTCTTTCTACCCTTACATTTATTCTTCTTACATTTCCCTTTTCTTCCTTAATTACGTGCTTTTTGTCTCCCTCTTTCAATTAAATACAACCCATCAAAATCAAATTTCTCCCTCGAACAAGATTACGGAGAAATCCTCAGCTGTTCCACCCTTTGAAATGTCCGTTGAAAGATAATAATAGCACTGCCACTATATATCTTATCTTTTCTCCAGCTTCTCAGTTTTCATTTTATACATACCTATAATTTATTCTTAATACATCTAAGTAAAAACGGATTTCTAAGGTTAACCCCCCTCTTGAGGGCACATCCCTCGAGTGATTTTGGGATCTTCTTCCAAATTAATTTATAATTATTAATTAACATAATATACGAATACTATTTATACAGTGGCCTACCTACCTACAGACTGCTCTCTCTTTATACAAACTAGCTTCACATCCTTATCAGATACCAAACTGGGATTGTGAACTCTATTGGCTTTTCGAATTTGCATTTTCTATACATTTCTATTTTAGTTCACCTTTAAGATTTCATTATTCTTTATTCCCCAGTAGAGTAGAAAAGCAAAATCTAACTCAATTTGGATCCAACTCATGTTTTAGCAACTCTATATTATTTATAACATAACTGACCCAAACAACTCAGCTCTTCTTCGGAACTAAAATACCATGTTATTTCAGGAAAAATGATAACTCAGTTTAAACAAGAATCATGATTCTCTTTCGTTTCTCTGTTTTTTTGCCATAGTTATACAAAAAAAAAAGAACCTGTATCAAAGAAACATAAGAACTAAAAATGCCCCAGATGTATATTTACAGTCGTCGATAAAACAAACTACACCAAAAATAACTCCAATGGGGAATAGATGATTAACCTAACAAACATCAAAACAAATGCTTCTCCTCAAAAAATCATTTCCCCGGCGTACTGGGTTTTCAACCAAGATGGTACCACCAGCACTGTCTCCACCATGACCATGCCTTAGTTAACCCTAAGTTTTCTGCTAAGATTAAGCCAGGCCAACAAGTGCAAGAAAAAGAACTGCACTCGCAAACAGAACAAGACAGACCATTTTTAGATACTCAGCACAAGTATGGTATAACCTCAAGACTAGATATAATTATCTTTCATCTCAAAATTAACACTCACTTTTCTTTTTATTGTATCTATCTGTAGAGACAATATTTTCTTCTATGTACAACTAGATAACTCAGTGATGCAAACCTGAATTCTTCACACCATATTACTTTCACAACTTTCTACAGTATGCAGATGGCAAGGAATAATTTGCATCTTGTCTTTCCCTTATGCTTGTTTGAAATCACGTGTTTTCCACTGAACCATGCAACTGAGTGGGCGAGAGAAAGGGCCAAGAAGTTTGGTGGATATTAATACTCTGATCTGGTAGCAGTGAAAGATGAAAGAAGACCTGCAGCTTGAGCTGGTAAAATATCACCAAACGTTGACATAGCAGCAGCTGATCGGTCTTTGAATATGCCTACTTGCCCATCAGTTAATATGGATCCCAACTTTAGAGTGCTTTCTCCAAACCTGCTGCCAACCTGTCCATTACAAGAAAATTGTAATCACAGTCAATGGCTGCCTGTGACCAAAATTAAGCCCTTGTTTGTCTAGCTATAACTTTGGGCAACAAGATTATTACCAACACAGCGAGAGAAGTCTAACACTGAAAACTATACCTGCATAAATGATTTCAAAATTGGTGATGCTACACCAAAACTGGTGTTGTCATCCAAATCAAGCTTACGTGAAAGCTCCCCATTGGCATAGGTTTTCCAGGAACTTCTTGAAGAGACATCCTCTGAAACTGCTGAAATGGATGTCTTAGCTGTTCCTCTTGAAGACAATGCTGGCGCACTGGGTAATCAAGATGAAAATGGAAGTGATATGCCCATTTTTGAAGCATAAAAATGTACGGGAAACTATAGTAACATTTGTAAATCATTGCATATATACAAATGAGTTAAGACTTAAATCGCAGACAAAAGACATATTATTATTTGCAATTTACAGTAAATATGTATGACAACTGAAACATGAGCACACTGCACACTACTCAAACTGAATCGATTCCATTGGTTTGAAAATTTGTCAAATCATTAGGTTTTAAGTTATTTCTTGGAAAATAATGTAAAATGCATTTTTATTTTATATGCATCACTCTTACAGATTAAAATTGCCAACAGAAGCACTTACCTGATTGGAAGGTATTTAAAACGAGGAACAGTAGAGCATCTCATTATATTTGACTCTGGATTAGAAGGCAGTTTCTGTACAGTATCTGTGTACATCCTATTCAGTTGCACAAAGAATCCAAATAGAACTGCATGCCGTAGGTATGACTGTCTCTCATTCTCCCAGAGATATGGTTCATACCTTCAACAAAGAAAATAAGTCAGAAAACACAACCGTTCCTTTATCAATAATGATTCATTTAAATAATACAAAGGTCATGCCAAGGAAAGAATCACACTAAGTGTAGCATTAAAAACATTAGAATACCAAGGAAAGATTGCACAAGAAACTGAAGAAGAAAAGACACTATCAGAGCAAGTTCTTCAGAGAAGCTTTCTAAGGCCTTAAAAAGTTTCTCACAAGGGTCATAGAATTAAGGCTTTTCAAGCATTATATGGCCAAAAGAAGATGACGAATATTAGGTTCAAAGGCGTTGCAGGGAATATTTTTCAAAGAACATATTGAAGAAATTGACATACTTTATTGAAGGTACATCAAGACTCGCAAGCAAGAGATACCCAAAACCATTAATCCTATAATGCAAAAGTTGTCTAAGAGAAGTTCCTTTTGTGAATCAAGAGAAGAGAAACTCACGTTAGCCAGTCTATTGGATCCAGCTTTTGTGAAAACTGACGGATCAACCCATCAATGCGTGTTCTAAAGACAGACTTTGTTTGGCTTTGCTCCGGCTTCCTTCTAAAAGAAATCTTCATTGTAGGACCTTTTGATAAATATTCAGCAAAATTGGCATCACCCCCTGAGAGAACATCTGCAGCAAATTTCAAGTCTAACAGAATTTGCAGAACTCCTTTCTCTGACACTTGAGATCCTTGAGGAAGGAAGGACTCATAGATTCCAATAAGCTGCATGACAAATTAGAAATTAAAATAGCAGTCACTAAATCATAGAAGCACACTGAAGCACGAAAAAGGAAAATACAAATGAAATGTGTTGTAATGCTAATAAAAACGAAAAGATACAACTGAAGAAAATAGGGAGCACACTGAAGCACCAAAAAGGGAAAAACACCTTGCACCAAAGAAAATTAAGCAACTATGAATAGAAACGGGCAATACTTCAGCTTCAAATGCATAGAAATGTTTGTCCCATCAAAAGATGATATGAATTGGAAAAATGGGTGAGGTAAAAAACCAAAAGGTAAAAACTAGCTAACAGATAACATAAGATTCAGGCTCAGATCAGGGGGGCAGAACAATCTGTCCAAACCCAATATTTTTGCAGGGCAAGGCCCTGTGCCCATTAACACCTCTAATTGTTTTATCAAATAGATGAACTAGAAACTAGTCACATTTAGTAAGAATCCTATACAATTTTTTCAGGAAACAAATGAAGTCATCTTACTACCTGAGAAGAGAAACCAAAGTAAACTATCCTCTTAAACAGAGACAAAAAAACGAAATAATAATGATTCAGACAGAGATCCTCTGAGCTCAGATGAATATGTGAGCACGAGCACGTGGTGTGCCCACAAGCATGCAATAGCCTTTGGGTAATTGCAAAGAGGATGCTAATCCAACACTCTTTGTCCAATAAGAACCATAATCAAAATGTAGCTGTTTAAAATTAGACAAGCATGATACAAGCCCTCATGCTACTAAACAAGTGAGGCTAAACAATACAGTAAGTAATAGGAATGGAAAACCTTAAATAGAAACCCATATGCCATACAGCCATATTTATTGTGATCATGATTCACATTTTAAGGGCCAAAGTGAATTATGTAAGAACACGATGATAATAATACAATCGAATACAAAATATATGCAGGTATCGTACAAGTCCACAGGCTGGTGAATGGTAAGTGTGCATGTGCATGTGCATGTGTGCTTTGAAACAGAATATGTGGAATACATTAACATATATGTCCAGTTAGGGAGCGAACCTTCTCCAGCAGTCTTAATGCAAACTTTTGTAGAATAGATTTGTCAAGTACATGTCCCCCGATCCTATGGATTTCTTCACATGCCCGAAAGAGAAAAGAAACTATATAGAGAGAAGGCATGGAAGGAAGAGAGATTTTCATTTCCGATTGGTTCTCATCAGATTGATCTTGCTTGACCACTGTCTCATCCCAGCCCTGACAAACATAGAGGATATGGTAAAATTTAATATACTTATCAGCCATGCAGGTCATAAAGAATAGAATTCAAGAAACAATAATGTTCTATATACGTATCAGCTACATGCAGGCCATAAAGAATAGAATTCAAGAAACAATAAATTCCTCAAGTTATTCTATTAAACTTAATGAAGCAGAAGATTATATTCAGCACATCACTTAAATATAGGTACTTTCGAGAGAATTGATCATAAATGTAACCTGTGCATCTATTGGCACACTAAGCCAGCTCTCATGGTTATTGAATGCCAATTTCCTAGTCATAAGCCAAGTTCTCTAACAAGTGTGCATTTTTGTGCTTGTGCGTTTATATGCGTATTTGAAAGAGCATGTATGTTTTCTTTTTTTCTTTTTTTCTTTTTTTGAAAAAGATAGTTAAGTGTCCAAAGTATCTGAAAATTTCATAGAAGTCTATCTTCCTCCAATACTTAATTGAGCGTAGCTTTTGCTTTATTTGGTATTCTCAAAACACAGGAAAACAAAATGCTACACCAACAATGAATCATAAAATTTAAATGCAAAATTCAAATAGCGGACTGCAATTTAATACAAATACTAAAGGAAACAGGAAGAAGAATAAACTGAAAGAAAAGCATTTCAAGCTGCATCAAGAGGAAAAGACATGACAGCAATTAGTCAATCATTATGTTTTCGATGTATAGCTTTTTGTTTCAGGATGAAAACTTTTTTAGCCTTACTTTTCATTTGTTTAAATTCCCTACAAGTTTTTCATGCTGTTATCATCTCGAAAACCATTGTGCACTTACTAAATGCTATATATCATATGTCAAATATATATATATATATATATATATATATAAAGCCAAGACCATTTACCCTTAAGGGGGTTGTTGCTGACAGCCCATCGTCCTTACCAAGGTCCCTAGCAAGAATAATTGAAAGTTCATCAGCTAACCAGTATATCCACAAATTGTGAGCTCTGATACAAAGATCTCTGGTGGTTCTGGCTAGTTCTTCAAGTTTTGGGCTTGCATTTTCATTTGCACTGAGCAAAGCTGCAGTGGCAGCAGAAGTCTGTCGTCTAGAGCTGGAGGACATTTGCCTGCTTTGACCATCACCGCTAGGATAATCAGTGACAACTCTAGATAACCTCAACAGAGATGGCAACTTATCGAACACTGCAGCCATGGTATCTTTTCCCCAAAATCTTGGAGGACCAAGTATCACTTGAATATGTTTTGTGTGGTTCTGAAATGCAAACAACAGCCTCCCAATAAAAAGAGATCTCTCCACAATTATAGCATGAGGAATAGATTGACTGCCATCGCTGGCGTTTTCCATGGTAGAGTATAAATTATCAAGGTTCCTCTTTAGCTCTGCCAGTAAAGTTGACATGCTATCATAGCAAGTATCTTGCAGAAATGATCCTAAATCTTTCAGCCTGACTACTGCCTTTGGAGATTCTAAGAAGCCAAGCAGATCCTCGAGAACAGTTTGACAGCGACTGTCCACAGCATCTCTGATAGAACTAACTTCAGGGCCAAAATAGGCACTAAGACAACTTTGGAAATCATTTTCATCAGGCGATGCCTTGAGACCTGCTAGTGGATTAGACTTCTTCACAATGGGTTGAATAAACCAAACTCCACCGCCTGTGGAAGGTCTGTTCAAGTAAGCCTGGAAATCAACATGTTCACCTGGAGTCTCTCCAATTGCACAAATAGAGTCCTGCACATTAATAGCTCTTGCCAAATCCTCAAATGAAGAGTTAATAATGGTTTTCATCCTCTTAACAAAAGCATCTTCAAAAATCTCATCCCAGAGATCTGAATCATCTTCCAGAACAAGCTCACGGATCCTACTCCAAGGCAACTCAATCTCTGATCCAAAAACACTCTTGAGCCAATCCAAACTCCCCTGCAAAACTTTTTTACTGTCCATGGTCTCTCTAATCAACTTCTCAGCCAATGCAAGCTCTCTACCAGTGGCAATTGCATCAATCAAGTACTTGCCATTTATTTTACTTACAACAACTCCACCACAATCTCTCAACCAAGTTTTGCAAGTACTTGCAATGTACTGTTTATCCAGAGTTACCATTGCAGTCTCCAATTTTTCCCTAAACAATTTCCACAACCTCACCTCTCCATCTGGATTCGGAATTCCACCGAACAATTGAGAAGCGGGAGGAGAACTCAATATAATTTTGTAAAAGAGGGGCATGTCATTCAAAACTTGCAAAAACAGCTCGCCTACTTGCCCTATACTAACCTGAATGATCTTCAGAACTTCACAAAACACAGAAACTACAACCTCACCAGTATTCCTATCGTTACTGCCGAAACCAGCTAATTTCTGCAAAATCCAAGACTTTCTAGTGTCGAGAAACAAACCAAGTACCTGCTTGGGGTCTAGTTCATCAATGACAGCAACAGCAGCCAGAGCATCAGCATAGGCCCCAACGTCGAGGCCCGGATCCAACAACCTTTCGTGACTCCGCTGTGAAATCTGAGCCTTGAAACTCTCAACGATCTGCCATTGATGTTGCAAAAGAGGAAAATTGGACAAGATCTTGGTGTGATCCCATTCAGCATTGGCACTATTGGCCTGCATAAGGTTGTAGTGCACGTGCTTGGCACGAATGTATCTTCCGGCCGCTTCCAGAAACATGAACTCGTCGAGGCATCCCCAGATGTTCTCCGGCGTGTCAACCAAGTACTTGACCCGACAAGCGATCCCATAGATTCGGATGCGGAAGGGGTTAGGGTTGGTAAATTTGGGAGTTTCTGATACAGGAGACGAAGAGAGGGAGCGAATGTTTCTTTGAATTGAAGCAATATTAGAAGAAACAGATTCGCAAGAAGACTTCATGAGAACGATTGAGTCAGCAGAGTCAATAAGGTCTCTGTAGCGGTTTCCGACCAACTGGCGGAGCTCCTCCTTCTTGTCCTGAATCTGGTTTCTCGTCGTAGCTTCGACATTCCTGATTTGGGAAATCGGTTTCGTTCGGAAGAGTGATTCTGCATCTCGGTAGCCCCCGCCGCCAAGTGCGGCAGAGCGGTCATCGGAGGAGGTGGAAGACGATACAGTCATCATGATTTATTTACGGTGAGAATGCTGGAATTCAACAATTTAAAAGAAGAAATTTTGGTTTAGAAGAAATGTACACTTCAGTTCAGCTGCTGATTATAACACATTTGCTCTATCGTATCATTATATTATATACGGACGGAGGGAGTAACAAGTAAAGTTTTTGAGAAATAGGGACTAATTCGTAATAGTAGATTATGTGTAGATTGATGCCACATCACACGCCAAATAAGCACTTGCCGGTCGGATTCTATAATTTCCGACCAAAAAGGACATAGGTGAAAGAAAATGAAAGTTTGATGTCCTTATGTTTATAAATTGAAGTTTAGACCCCTTTTAGTTATAAAGGTCAAAGTTCAGGGACCACGGATGAAGAGGGAGTATATCTAAACCTTCTGCTTCTCTCGCCTTCTCCCACTTTTTCTTCTTCTGCTAACTCCATTTTCACCACCAATCTGCTCATCATTGTCAATATTACCGACTCTGCCAGAACTACCGTCGCCGCCAGCGTTGCCGCGAGTACCAAACAGTACCGGAGAGGACATCTCTTCTTACTCGCTCTCTTGTTCTGCTCTTGAACAAGTTAAATCCCCAATTGACATCAAGGTGAGTTTTGTTTTACTTTCGTTTTTTTTTTCCTTTCTTTCGTTGTTTGTCATGGGTTTGCTGTTTAACCAAGTAATTTAGTATAAAATAAGATGATCAATTATTATTTGTGAAATTTGGTTCAAAGCACCTAATTTTGAATGTTGGGTAATTGGGTTTTTATGGGTTTGCTGCTACAATTGAAAAAAAAAAATGGTTGATATTATGACAACTGAAAATTGAAAGTTTTAAATTATGATTAGTTGATGACATATTCAGCAAAAATCAGAGATTTACCCGATTTCTTGGCAGGGGAACCTTTAATACTTGCAGCTATGATGTTTTTGCTTTGTTTATGCAATGTGAGACACATAGCAGTGTTGCAGCTAGTCCTATGAAAAATTAGACTCAAATGTAAACACTTGACTTCCTGGCCGGTTGGCCTTTAATAGCTGCAGCAATGATTTTGTGGTGTTTCGAGTGTAAATTTATATTAGACCCCCTTGAGTGAAATCCTGGCTCCGTCACTGATTGGAAGTATTATAGCCAAGTTAGACAGTAGATAATTTAGACCTTTCTTCTCTTTGTTGTGCATTATTTAATCCTTGAGTCATTCATTTCCTTCAGTGTCTTACTCTAGAAAGTATAAGAAGATAAGAAAGGTTTGAATTTATATGCATGAATCCACTTCTAATTCCTTCACTCTGACAGGTAGAAAATGAGTACAGGTGGAGAAAAGGGATCAACTACTACAAAAACACCAGCTGATTTCCTCAAATCAATTCGTGGGCGGCCTGTTGTAGTTAAGCTCAATTCTGGAGTTGATTACAGAGGTAAGTTTCTCCTTCTAGTGATGCATTATGCTTAAGCCTTAATGCTGCATGTTATATCAGTACCAGATTCGTGCATTAGACCGTTGATTGTTATGCTTAAGACTTATAGTGATTCATGCATTAGTTGAATTTCTTCCTTAGATCCGTGTAGATTTGTTCAAGGTGCTTAAGCTGAAGATGTGGAATGGCTAGTGTTTATGCTCTAGATTGAATAAACCCAATTTTTAAATCCTATCAGGGTTAGCTATCTTGATTTTTTTTTTTCCTTTTACATGCAAGTGACTCAGGTTGTCAAATTGTTTTTCATTTGTTCTCCCCACTTTACTTTAGGCCTTTCTTTTGTTTCTTCAATTTTGTATGAGCTCAAAAATTCATGTACGTCATTCTGTACAATGGATAATGTGCTTCTCTTCTCTCAACATTACTTCAGTGCTCGATGCTTCATTAAAAATTTGTGGAATCCCTCATCAACCTTGATATTTGGTGGTGCCTGCAATAAATTGCTCTTTCACTGTTTGGTTCATTCCCTCGCATCTTCTGATCTGTTCTTCCTATTGTATTCTTATAATCTTTTTTGGTTCATTCACTGTTTGGTGCCTGCAATAAATTGCTCTTTCACTGTTTGGTTCATTCCCTCTAGCATCTTTTGATCTGTTCTTCCTATTTTGTTCTTATAATCTTTTTTGTCCTTAATGCCTACTGGTGCAACCTTTGCTAGTTTTTTCGTCATGCCAGCTTCTCCCTTTTCAATAACCCCCACTTTCTGAGAAGGGAGAGAGGATTACAATTATAACCCTATAATATGCTCAACTTTAAAAATCTGTCCGAAGTTTCACTGCCAATTGTGGCCATTGACTAAACAAACCATGATCACTTCTGAACTCTCTAACCAAGTTTTAGAAGGACTGCTTTTGTTTGACTTTATGTAATTGTATAGGTTTATATGTTAATAATAAAGCCGGCAATTTCCTGCTACAGGTATCCTAGCCTGTCTCGATGGCTATATGAATATAGCCATGGAACAAACTGAAGAGTATGTCAACGGGCAGCTAAAGAACAAATATGGCGATGCTTTCATACGGGGAAACAATGGTGATAACCCAACAATGGTCATTCAGCGTATGATTTGCCTATGCTTGTAAGATGAGTTGGTGATGACCTTGTCTTGTTTTGATGCAGTGCTCTACATTAGCACAACAAAGAGGACACTTGCAGATGGTGCATAGTCCCAAGGAATAAAAGAGCTGCATAATGCGAGATCATGCATTCTGTTTTTTGGAGAGCTGAGATAGGAAGTCATCTTGCATCTTTATTCTTTAGATATTGAAATGGGACTAGAAACTGTAATTGAATCTTTTGAATCCTAAATGACTCCTTATCTCTGTTGAATGCTTTGCTTGGCACATCCATGATTCACCCCCTACTGCTACATCATATTTTATAATTTGTTGCTCAAGTTTCACATACGTTTTTGTAATTAGTTGCCATCAATAGCTATGAGCAAAGGGTTTTTTGCTTGGTAAAATTTCTCAAGTCATGCGTACAGGAATATAACTTCATGTAATGTGAGGTATATTTCTTATACATGCAAACAATTAGCATTCATACTTGCAAATGAATATTTTACACATATTTACACATAAATATGGTCTACATTACAACAATTTGTTATAATTATGTTGACTAGCAACCTTATCTTACCCCACTAAACTACCAGTTACATGCACAAAATTATAGTAGTATATAAAAGGAGAAGGTTACACTTAGGGAAGGAAAAAAAAATCTAGGCAAAGAATTTCCAGATGCACCCAACCGTCAGGCGAGCTAGGACTGCTACATAGACTTAACAAATTGCGCACCGTGCCTTTACTAAGTGGTCAGAATTCTGATTTCAGTAGCATTGAACGTGGCTTTATATTGATGTTGTCAAAAGGCTTTGCCTGTTCAACTTGGACATAATCTCTTGTTTTAAGCACCTGCAGACCAAAGAAACTTTTCGATCAAAACCCATAAAGCAAGATAGATTTGGCAATAAAATGGCAATGGAGTCTACAGTTATATTTCATCTGTTTTCATCATTATAATTCCATTCTTTGCTAAATCTCCTCGGGCAAAGCCCTTCCCACTATCTATATTGAAACTACAACACAGGACTCCTGTTTCCCTACATTCCAAAGCAGACATTCTGAGGCACATGTACAGAGCCAAACAGAGATGAGTGACTCCAGCACAAGTTTGAGGAGCATACCAATGTTTCAAAGAACATTCTTGATGCTTCCTTGCGAGTTTTACCGAGTAGAAGGTTGTCTATTGACAGGGCCTTTCTTCCTTGTCCTGCTTCCTTAACAAATAGAGTTTGAAGATACTTGGCAACAGCTCTGCAAGAAAGTTCACAGTTACCAGTTACTTGTAGAAACCTTACTAAGCATCATATGAAACTGTCACAACTAAGTATTTAATACAACTTGCAATATGAACATAAAACAGAATTCGCCCTATTTCATATGCTGCTGCTTATGAACTCAGTAACTAGCTACATTATGTAATAAGCTGAAATCAGAACCAAACCTGGTGCGAGAGGACCACCCAGTATTATCAAGCAGGCCAGCATCTGCAGCATCTGGCATGCCTTCCTCGCCGTCTTCACCTACTTCATCATCATCTACATTCAAAAAGTCTGCAAAACGAGCCCAACCATCATATCAATTTCAGAAAATCCACAACAAAAGCAAGAGACAGGATTTTGCAAAGAAACCTCCAAAAAGTAGAATCACAAGTCTCAGCCAACATTTATGACATTGATGCAAGACTAGGGTAGAGTACCATAAGTTGTTATTTCTGATGTGTCTCATGCTTTATTTTCTATTTTGAAAATCCTACGTTTGCTTTATTTAAATAATCACGCTTATTATAAATGATTTAAGCAGTTTCATTTTCTTATCCACTTGACACATTTCAGATTGGGTTTCTATCATGACAGGATGATTAAACTGTTTGGTTTTAGGTTAGCATATTTATCCTGTATACATACATATGCTGACTTGTTTATGTTGCCCTATACAACCTGTTCTTGCTTTTGTCCTAGTCATCCAAGAAATTAATTATATTGAGATACCAATTTTAGGAAAATAAAAAATAAAAACTTGAAAACAAAGAAATAAAAAAAGAGATGCAGACCTGTGTCATTTGCAAATGCGTCATCAGGTAAATCCTGCACCACACAAACAACATATTTAGGCAAAAAAGGTATTCTTTAAAATGATTATACACATCCACCTAACATACAAGACATTACTAAAACAGTATCTAAAATCACTAGATAATGATTAGAGATTAAAAATAGACATCCAAAGTGCAAAACTAGATAATGACTCTGATATCCTCAGACCACAGATAGAAATAAATAATCTAGTTTCACAAGGCATACAAAGAGTAAATATTTATCCAATTAACTCTATCTGCAAACACATCTTAGTATAGTACTATTGTCTACAGTTGCAAAATAGAAGTTCAAAAGAATTAAAGGAATTGACATGTGGCAAAAGATGAATATACTTAACAAGAAAAAAAAAAAAAAAAACCAGTCAGGACTCTATCTTACGCCATATTCTCCGGTAGTAAGGTGCTCAGAAGGAACATTTCCAGCATCCACGGGCCTTTGAAGATCGTCTTGCTGCTGGCATAATGTGGTGTGATCTCCATTAATGGAATCACTTTTAAAATCCCCTTCAAGTGCAACTGAAAATGTTGTATCTGCTTTAGATTCTTCATTGGAGAAATGATTAGAGGTTTGGTCCTTGTCATCAATGCACGCTGAGCTCACAGCCAACTCACCATCCTCACAACGAACCCCATGCTTATCATTTTCAATTTTTTCTGAGGCATTTTCAATTTTTTCTGAGGCTTGATTGACATTTACGCCAGTTTCATATGGCAAGTCAGTTAGAGAACCAGCAGCAACATCAGATGGTACAGAGACATCTGCTTGAACATCTGCACCGACTTCAATTGATGCTGCAACTTTGCTTTCCTCTAATAACATTCCTTCCCCTGTCCCCAATTCAGCTCCAACAGCCGTGGCTTGCTCCATACAATGTTCTGCAACTTCAACACCAAGTTCCCTGCCATTGCTAATATCCCCCAAGAAAGCATCCTCCTCAATCAGCTGGGTGTCAATCTTATCGGAGGATAAGTTCAAAGTATCTATCTGCATAAAATCATCTACTCCTAATGTTTTATCAGTGACATCTAACTGATCAACAATAGTAGTTGGCATTTCATGAATATCTCCAGGCAATTGTTCCCTCTTGGACATCTCCAACCCCATATTAGGATTAACAGTGGTATCAGGAAGTTCAGAACTCAATTTCTCAATTTCTATTTGACTTTTTTCTCCAAGATGTTCATGTTCTGAAGTTCTACACACAGCTGTGTCAATCAAACCATTAACATGCGCTTGATTATCAATATCATGAGAGCCTACAGCACTGCCATCAACCTGTTGATTACCACTCTGAATGGAGAAATCAGAGGGAAGTCCATCAGTTTCGTTCCTGAAACCATCAGGTTCCAAGAAACCTTGAATCTCATCATCTTGGTTAACAAACTGTTTGGCAGAATCTTCATCATTCACCAGTTCCAAATTAACATTGTTACTATCAGCAGAAACAATGATTCCACTCAAATCAAAATCCCCATTGTGCAAATGAGCCAGCTCGGCTGACATACCTGAAAAACCAAAGCTTACTCTTACAATACTTCCCTCAGCATGGGGATGTTTAAAGTAACAAACAATAAACTCATAAAGATATACAAAGTTCAAGAACATTCATGTCTGAAGAATTTTCAGCTTAAGCATAAGCATCATACAATTTTGATCAGATTGAGACATTGTAGATATATACAGTCTATGCAATGTACTTCCTCAACAATAGAATATATGGAATACTAGGATATTATCCTCAATATACAAAGTTCATTTTCGTAAAAAAAGGCACATGAAATTGAAAACTGTCCTGCAAGTCTACTGATGCCATCAACAATATAACAAAAGAGTCTCCAATGAAATCCTCAACCCCCAATTCACAATCCAGAGTAATAAGATTACTGAGAAACTTAAACAGAGGCAGGTGGCAAACTAACCGGTCAATACTGGTTCGCTAAAAATTTCCTCTTCGAAGAATTGCCTTTGAATCATCAAAATTTCTGTGCGTGTACAAGGAGCTTTTTTCCGCATTCGACGTATGTCCTCCGTGTTGGTTAGCTGTTGACGTATAGTACTTCATAGGAAAAATGGGGACCCATCAGAACTTTTCCACACGAGATATTCAGGATAATAAAGGATAAACAAATTTTATTTGTAGAGCAATATTTTGTATCGATAACAGTCCTCAGCAAAGTTATAGAAAAATTAGAAGACAACCAAAAACACAAAGCTAGAGGCATGTATTATTTTCAATACATGTCAATAACATCAGCACCCTATGCAAAACTGTTTAGAATCTCATTCCACTTTAGTGAGAATAATGCACATTATCTCCACTTGTACAACCTCCACAGTTTACTATTGGAGATACCATACTTTCTGAAGCCACTGAAGGAACTATAGACGATGATTCCTCATGTAATATTTCAATTTAATACCTGGACACATATAGTAGGCACATAGTTTAAAAGTAGAACAGAGACATACTCGCCATGCAAAACCATCGAATCGTCCACTACCAACTTCCTCTTTAATGCACTTGGCCGAGTTGCAGTACGGGTACGCTTCATTGGCGGAACTTCAGGTGCAGTTGGAGTTGGCTTCAATTTCAAAACAGATGATCTTCTACCAACTATATCAGAAATCAAGGTTATCCGGTCAGTATCATTTTTACGGGAAGTTACATTATGAGAAGTAAAAAATCTAAGAGAAACATAAAACGTACTCCTCACCCATCTTACCAGTCTTCTTTTCCTACATATTCAAATAAACCCACACAGTTGAACCAGAATTGAATCAAGTGTTGATGATTTAAGGGCAAAAAACACAATTCAAGTTGACCTAGTATTTAAAGTTAGATCATTTCAAAGAATCGCCTAGCAGGCTTTACTTTTTAAGACTCATTCCAAGCTATAGGTTTACTGAGACTTATGTGAGTTGACAACATGAAATTATCAGAACTACTCCTTTTTTTCCTATCTTACTGGTTTTTTATTCATTCAAATAGAATCATACAGCTGAACCTCATTAGTATTGACCTTTGAAGGGAAAAAACACATGAATGTGACAAATCAGTTGACCTGGGATTTCAGGTTACAGCATTTCAAAGAATTTCTCAGTAGAACTTTTGACAACTTATCCACGCTAATTTAGCTTGGTGAGAACTTAGACGGGCCTGCTTATTCTCCCTCAGCTTTATGTCGGGTCATAATTTGCAACCACTAAATTTACTCATCACATACAACTGCAATTTAGAAGGCATAAAAAGGATGCTGTACCCAGTATGGAGGATAGCAGGTCATCATCATCAGGAATAGAATCTACTGCTGTTCTCTCTGATCTGATTGGTCCAAATGGTTCAACTGATTGTACACTTTTTACAGTAAGTGAACTTTCAGCAAAACTCCGCTTTTTCCCAGTAATTTTTTCCCCAGCACCACCATCATCTGATAATTGGACTTCTTTGTCGGGAGTCTCAACTACCAAGTCATGTGGCTCATCAAGAAGCCTCTGGGGAAGAGAAAGCAACTTCTCAGGTGCAGGCAACTCGGTCATGGGACTATTCACATTTTCAAACTGGATCTCATTAGATATTGTGTTTCCTGGTTGTTCATCTTGTTTTTCTCCATCCATATGAATTTCTCCACCTAAAGAGGGTTCAGAAATTTGATTCTTCTCTGACTGTACAACGTCATTTGCATGGTATTCTTGACCTGAAAAAAGGTTAAATATTTAACAAATGGATTAAATTAAGCAGTGCCAATTTAGCTGCAGTTTTAGCATAATGAACATCTTACTGCATTCATATAGCTTGCAGAACAAACCTTGTGCCTTAGTGGAAGTTCCAGCATGAAACCCTTCTTCCCCTTCAACTGTGTGTGATGACAATGGTATATCATCCACTGATTGCAAGTTAGGAGTAGCAACTGGATCACGAACTTCATGAGATGGCATATCAGTCTGGCTGAGATTGGCATTGCATGCCCGAAGCACGGCTTCACATGTGGGTGCCATCTGTTCATTATTGGCATGGCCATTTGATGTTTCAATACGCTCATGTACCTCACAACTCTGACCAACAAACTCTAAACCACCAGGAAATTCCAACGAGATGACATTATTTGATGCTACATTTTTGCCATTCAAGTGTGATTCTTCCATGTTATTAGAATTACTAACCTCTTCTGTTTCTTGTAATCTATCTCCTACATATACATCACACTCCCTATCGACCTGATCCATTGGGGAAAGAATCTGCTCATTATTGTGTGAAACAATTTTATCTGTATCTTCTAACTTGTGTAATCCATCCTGTGCAACAGGAATTCCATCTGCCACAGCTTGATCAGTAGACAATGAATTAGAATGTAAATTCCCATCTATGCCAGACTGATTGCCCTCCAAGTCACCAGATAAGTGGTTGTTTTCTTCAGCAGGTGTGCACACCATATTGTCTTGATTAAATTGATCACCCAAAGACAAATGCATAGCATTGTGTTTGTGAGGAAGATCCGACTTGCTGGGGACATCTTCTGAGCCCTCTAACCCTACTACTCTTAGATTGTGATCTTCTGATTCTAAATGATCATCACTGGCTAAACCATCCTTAACACTGGACACATTCGGCTCCTCAGCCAATCCAGGAGTGCATGGAGCTTCAGCATATTCAATAACATCCAAATCTGCATCTTCAATCTGTTTACAAGGGGAATACAACTTCAATCAGATTGAAGCAGCTAAGTCCTCACACAAGTTTAAAAATAATAAAAAGATACAAGTTAACGTGAAACAAAAAAAAAAAAAAAAAAAAAAAAAAAGAGGGGGTGGAATGAATTGACTTATGACAGTAAAATAATTCAGATATCCATAGCAACCTTGTGTCTAGTACCATTCAATGGCATGTCTTCAGAAGATCTAATGATCATTCCATTACTCATATCTTTTGGATAAGGTACTTGCTCCGTCTGCGTCTGATCATGGTTCCTGAAACAAGAGAATTTCAATATGGCACTTTAGAATCTTGAACAATCATAGTGTTCTATACAAACAGCCAATTCCAGAAGAGGAATTAAAAATCAATCATCAGAAAGTTGCTGAATCAGAAATAACTATACACAACATCCTTGCAAAAGATTAAAAAATGTTATGTCTATTAGTAAATACAGGTAGGCAACCTATCTTTTCACCTTTGAAATTAAGAGGATGTTAACACAGACTGTAATCCATAATGCAATGATTTTACACTCAAGTCCTGACCAGAAAGTCCATGATGACATGAGAACAACCAAATATGTCAAGAGAAGGATTCAAAGTCCACTATTTGATAACTTAAAGACATTCATAGGTCAGTAGTTGATCAAAGAAGGATGTCAATGCAAGTAAGTGTCCTTATAATGTAAAATCAAATAATCACAAAACATACCAGTTCATACATTCGTTTTAAAGATAAAACAAAAGATTACAGATGTTCATTTAGTAACGAGGAAGCCTGAAACACATTCGAATAATATATTAGAAAGAAGACAAGAATTCATGTCAAAGTTGTTCATGACTGGGAATTGATAAAGATAATGTACATAGAAAACAACCCACACAACGCAACCTCAAAAATAAAGATGAAGCAAGTATCAGATGTTATTGAAGGTCAAGAAAAACTTACTCGGATACTTCATCGTGCCTTGTTTCTGTAACCTTCTCTAGTAACAGGTCCTGCATATGATCATCCCAAGAAATATTAATAAATGAGTGATAAGCCTATGCCAAGAAGAAAAGGTCAATCAGAGTCAGGCACCAAAACACTCATCATGGGCAATGAATAGATTGGAGCTTGGGGAAAGGCCAACAATGGATACTAATGTACTAATAACAGGAGCATAAACTGCAAATGTCAAAGGAATCTGTAAATTGGCTGTCTTTAATTTTCAAACCAAAGACAAATCGGTTCTCACTGGACTGAATAAAAGTTCGTTCATCTCTTATCTACATGTGAGCACACTTGTGCAGGTAGCATAAATGATTATGGAAAATTTAACAAGATACAAATGCAACTAAAACTACAAACACGTTGACCACAAGCTCGTATGATACAAGTTAGCATCCAACTGAATTTCCAAGATAAATTCAGCAGAAACAATCACCTCTTCAAGATCCAGACCGGCTTGAGAAGCGTCACCATCCCCAAATCGTTCTGAAACCAAATAGAATGTATGAGAAATTGAACTTAGTAAGTGCAAAACCATTATCACAGGCTTAACTATATCAACAAGCCTTGCAAAGGCTTCTACTTACCATCCAACCCAAACTGTGATGTAGAGTAGACCACGCCTTCCATGGTGTCTTGAAGTGTAATCTGCTCCCTTGTACTGACGTGATGGTCAACATAGTTACTGCAGAGTAGATAGAAGTTAACATCCAAACGAAACAAGGATCTCCAACAGGAATTTAAAGTTTCAAGGATGGATGAGCCATTTAATTGCAGCACATATAATCTCCATCAATAAGAGAGAGAAATAAGCTAAGCTGCCATTACTCAGAACCTAACAACTTAAACAGCAAACGAATGCTAAAGGCTAAACATTTGCAGGATACCCATTCACACCCACTGGATTGGGCATGCTAATAAGAACAAAGTCCTAGATTCAAATATAATTGGGATAAGTGGAGAGATCATCTGCAATGAGAAACTACTAAACCCGTAGTACAGTACAGACCTAAAAGCGAATAGTACATAAGACACCTTTTACCATTAATGGTGACATCTTTTAAATGTAAATATCAAGTTAATGACACATTAATGTCACATTATAAACAGAAATCATAACACAGATTATAGCTTTAACTACAGAACTAACCCTTGAAAAATGTCATTGTCTGGCAGCTCAAAATCATCAAGATCAAAAGTCTCAGGCAACGTTATGGAATGATATGGAGCAGTTGATTCTTCTGGGGGTAAATCAACTGCAGTGGAACGAAAAGCTTGCTTTATCTTTAGCAAAGCCTCACTGCAATCATCAAAAAGGTAATTCACCTTTCTAGAATATATCCTCACCACACCGAGCAGAAGATGACTGGACAACCTGAGAGCAATTGGTACTTCAGGAAAAAGAATGGAATCTGCAATGAAGAGAAAAAAAGTAGTTATACTCTAATTTAGAAAGACTAAGAAATGAGTTAATTATTAAAAACAATCAGCAATCCTCTAATAATAATTTCAACTTTTGGGCCCATCTCTAGAACAGCAGTTTTTTTTTTTTTTTTTTTTCTGAAAACATCAATTACAGAACCATAATTATTATTTTCAACCACAAATTTAACCTTGTGGAAAAAATTCTCTAATTGATTAGAGTTCCAAATCAGTCAAAGATGCTTACAACCATTCTACCATTTATAGTTGTCACGTAATAATGCCACAGCCGCATCAAATTATTTAAGACTTCGGAGATAGCGTAAACGATAGGTGATTCTCACAACGGGTGAAAGGAAACTTATGATTCTTCCTTTATATGGAAAAAATTCAAATACACATAATTATACACTCAAGGGGAGATTTTATTATCTGTATATAATCAAGGCAACAAGTGGCAAAATAAAACCAAGACGTTACAACAGGATTAGATAGGGAGCTTCAGTGCTTCATATAACCTATTTGTTAAATCAATTTTCATTTTAACTTGGGAGTTATGAAGTTACTTTATGCCCTAGTTGCTGAATGGTAAGACAAACATGGAAAGATAATTAATTTAAGAAAATTTTCACATGAAACCTTATGATTGCTCATATATCAACCATAGAGCTCAAAAGAACCTAATCCTACCATTTTCAATCTAAGAATAAATGCAAGAGGGGGAAAAAAAGCTTACCTACGGAGACCCCAATATCAGTGTCAGCGACCTGGTTCTTTCGAAGCTTTCTTTCCAAATGAGCAGCTATCCAAATCGTTCCCAAAGGCCCTTTCTTGGCTAAGATAAATTGTGAATAAAACATTTCTTACTATAAAGCTCAAAATCCAATTCCTTATATCCGTACAATAGAGAGTCTCCAGACTATCTTAGTACTAGCACTAACGAGTAAACTACAGGGATAAATTAAAATTACAACAAAATCTACAAATTCACAACAACAACAAACCCTAGATGCAGGTTCGTATCCAATGACTTTATTTCACAACACTTCAACTTCGAATCCAACAAAGTAGCGTAATTTACAAACAGAAACCCTAATTTGCATCCAGCAGCAGTGTACTCCAAATTCTGGGAATCACGAGAATTCAATATCCCCGTCATAATACGACGAAAAATCGGAATTCAACATCTTTAGCTTGTTAACTTAATCCACCATCGAAACCCTAATCTGAATAGAGCGTAAAATATCAAATTGGGAGCCAAAATATAGAAAATTGGATGTGAATTGCCCAGATTAGGTCAGAGAGAGTTTAGAAAAGACAGATAACACAGGGCGGAGAAACATGTAAGCATACAAAAGAAAGGTATGTCATTTACATGGACCAATCGAGAAGTAAAGAAATAAAGCAAAAGAAATTGACCGGTGGAAGAGGCAATAACTGAAACCCTAGCCTGTGCTGAGGAGGCATTGAGCAGGGGAGAAGAGGAAGAGGAGGGTAATTTCGAATTTTGAGATTTAGGAGGAGGGATCGAACAGAAATAAGGAAAGAAAAGTGTGTCCGAAAAAAATAGAGAGAAGCGCTCTTTGTCTTGTTAATGATTTTTTAGAATGGCAGCAGTATAAGTATTCGTAGATATGATTTAATTAATTACTTTTGTTCGCATGTCACAACTGTACAATTTTTTAAATTGCAGCAAACAGCGTGATTTAAAAGTTGTTCATATTTGATGTATTAACTGTGACTGCTGTTGTATTTTTTATGGTACGAAAATAGACTGCTCGCTAGCGAATTTGCTATCACTATGGGCATCTTTTGCTTTCAAATCTTTGTTTGGAGAATGATTTAGACATTGAGCAGTTGTGGTATTTTTGCCTAGTGTTGAGCAAGTTGGTACTAGTGCAGGTTTTGTTTGTTCATTCGGAAAGCTATTTTCTTGGAGTTACAACTATGTTTTCATGGGTTGGAAGGTTTTGCAGCTTTTATGTTTTTTGCATGGTTGATGGGATGTTTTGTTCTCGTCGGACAATTTGGTATGTGTTTGCCTGTTTTGATTGTGGAAATATGCCTGTGAATGTTTTTTCTAGTTTCTTGTTTAGTTGCTGCGGGTTGGTCTCTTACAACCAGCTCTATTTTCATCAAGTTGGAAGCTGAGAGAAGTAGTTTAGTTTGGAGGTTTTTTGCTATTTGTTTTGCTGCTGTAATTTAGCTCGTTTGAGTGTTTCTACTTTTATTTGGAGAGCTTTTGCTCTGTTTTTGAAAATTTGGGTTGATGCCCATTAGCATTATTCTCGTCGCTAATTTAGTGTTTGGTTTTGCTGTACAGAAGTGGTGTTTAGTTTCGATTTGAAGAGTGGGTGTTGAGAGCATTTTGATATTTAGAGCAGTCTACTCCGTTGTAAAATTCAGTTTCATGTTTTTTGCTCCGTTTGGAGGCTCCCGAGTTAGATATTTGGAGCTGCTATGTTCTGTTTCGAAGAATTCAAGAACTACAATTTCGTTTGGAAGAATTATGACCCAGCAGCCCATCCAATTTAGTTCTCATCATATTCGATTTTCGTTTGGAAGAATTATGTCCTAAACATAATCATATTAGGATTCAGTTCAGTTTTAATAAAATCATGTATCATTCAGATAAGGCTAACGAGCTTCACTTGTATAAAGATTGGTTTCTATTACTGATTTATTCATTCATTCGTCTTTTATGCTTGCTTGTAATTATCCTAACAAATATTGTGTTCTATCATGCCATGCACCAGTTACAGGTGTACTCATCCTTACAACATTTTGCCTGGTGAGATTACAATATCAAATGAGATGTATACACATGTTTGAATTGCTTTTGTTGGAAATAACTTCAAAAGCATCCATGATAAATCTTTTCTTCCTTTCTGTTTTCCTCCCCACTTGATTATTCCGGTAACATTTCAAACAAATTGCACAGTAACAGCTACTTCATGTCCTATCCTCTATTCTTTTTTTCCTTCCTCATCAGCAGTATTATCTTCTTCCATTTGACTGCCTAGTTTAACAATATCTTCCACCAAGATTTTTCCTTCTGTTGAAAGGGCAATGGAGCAAGCAAAAGAAATATTAATATTTACAATGAACATTCCTGAGCAGTGAACACAACTTGAAAAGGAAAAAAAAAAAATCGACCAATCTACTCAACATTTGTAAATCATATTGACATAATAATAATATAATTCAATAAATAGTCCTATAATGCTTTTATGCATTTGGTACAAAAAAAAAAAAAAAAGTTCTATAATATAATGCTTTTCTAAGTTTTTCAAAATGACTACACCACCAACGAAAATTGTTTAGGATATGGAAATTGATGGAAATATCCTTTGCCTTTTACAGTTGAAAAAAAAAATTACCATGCAAGTTCCGTCAAAAGGCTTTTCCCTCCTAATAATAAAATAGAAAACCAAACTATAGAATGAATAGGATTGTCAATCGCTCTAGCATCCTGCTATCATAGTCCAGATTACTAAAGCCAACTACGAAAACCAGCATACTTTTAGGTCTATAATATAATAGCAAGAAATACACAAGCACGAGAGGGGGAAGAGGAGGAAGAGAAGATTTACTGACCTCTATCTTTGGACAGGTTGCTTATAAGTTCTTGGATACCCTCCTTGTTCAAGTGGTCCTTTAGGTACGTAGCAGCAGATGCAACCTCCTCGGCAGTCACTTTCCCATCATAATCCCTGCAACATAATGAAACATGTAAATCTAGTTCAAGTAACATACAAGGTTGGATTTATATTAGCATTGAAAAAAATGCATGTGCAATTCTATGCTTTTGTTTTTGGCACAAATTGCAATTATTTACGTAACTCAGATTTCAATTGACCTATTGAAGCATTTTGGTTACTAGTCTGAAAACATTTTTGGGTGCATAGCTGCATACGCGATGCACATGCAAGTTTTGCACCAAGTTTGACTGCTAATATATACAATTTAACGAACCTATCAAGCAAGCGCCACCTATCTCCAATTTTAGCATCCACATCATCAATTTCTTTTTCAAGCTTTTGAAGCATGGCATCTACCTGAAAAATGTCACATAATAACATCAGAAACTCGTATACCAGTTTTAATTAAGTGTCATAGGAAATGAGTCAGAATCCATGAGGGCGATGGGAGAAAAGTGACTTTGCCACATTTAACTAAAAAAGGGGGAAACAGAAAAGTCTGGAAAATCACTTACTCTGTTAATCAGAGCTGATGACACTTTGTCAGCTATTGCTGACTCAGCAGCATGGTCACTCTTCTCTCTGGCAGCTCTATATGCCTTCTTAGCTTCTTCCTCATCTTCTGTTCCTTCTTTGTCCACCATACTGTTGTACAGGTCTATCTGGAAATGAACACCACAAGCAGCAAACAAAAAGTGAAGTTAAGAGGATATGCAATTATACAAAATTTTGCTTGTATCAGAAACTGCTAGACCCAAAAAATTTGAGACTGAAATGGATAAAGAAAAAAAGATTGACATATATAAAAGCAAAGACAGGTAGTTAACAGTTTAACTAATCAAGCTTCCTCACGAGATAGACATCTTGAACTACCCAAAAGTTGGATAAATAATCCAAATAAATATACAGCACAGATTTAATCCATCTGGCATTTCGAGCATCAAGGACTAAATCCACAAATCTAGACTTCACAAAAATAAAGTAGTCATTTTACCTCCTTCTTAACAAGTTTCAGGAATTCTTCACGCTCTCTGCTGACAGACTGGAAAGGGCACCAGAAAAGGCAATTAAATAATCTTAATAGATCTGTGACATTACTTATACATACATAAAGAGACTTCAGGCCTTACAGATGCAGAAGCCAAAACAGCTAATGCACGACTGAGTTCACAAAGCTGCTCATGTTTTTCTAATGTTTTTGCTCTTGCTTGTTCTCGTGCTTCTCTAGCTGTGGGAGTAGTCATCTCTTCCAAAGCCACGTCCTTTTGTTGGCTACCAACAGATTCTTTCATCTTGGCCTGTTCCTCTTCTTCTTCCTCTTCCTCCTCCTATATGTCAATATATATATATTAATACTAATTTAAAGAAATTAAAATTGCTCATTAATAACATAGAAACAAATAACGATAGAAACATCAAAATCGCAAACACAGGGAATGAGATTATTTGTTCCAGAGACAGTATAGTTGAGGACATTCCTGGTGTAATCACAGCTTGCAAGTTAGAGATCTTAAGGCATACATTTCATGGAAAATTAGTTAGGATTGGACTTTTTACCAAATTTCCTTCCAAAATCCTAATTCTATGTGACATCAGTAAATAATGGCCTTTCCAAAGGATAACAAGGTTGCCTCTCAAAGACTAAAGTTATGATTCCAGTTCCACAGAACAAAGAAAAGTATATAGCAGTAATTACCAGTACTACTGATGGTGAAGATAAGGGAAGGTATATATATATATATATTCATGAAGCACACCAAAGCAGGACAAAGATACCAGTGTTATGGATGGAGCTTTTTGGGGAGGGGAAAGCTAGAGAATGTTCAAGCAAGTAATACAAATTAACAAACCTTGATAAGTTCTTCCTGCATTTCTAAGAACTCCAACTTTCTTCTCCTTTCTGAAACTGAATCTTCAGATGGTAATGCTGTAACTCCAACAGTATCCACGACTTCGTCTGGAAGAGATGAGAGTGTAGCCTGAACAGCTTCCTCTGGCTTGACTTTTCCGGAAACAGAGAAGGCCCTGATAAACCATAAGCACAGAGAGAGAGAGAGAGAGAGAAACTATCACTTGAAAGAATCAACATTTGAAATGAAAACAACATTTAAAGATTAAGCTACCTTGAAAGAATCAACAGAGACGACGGAACAGAATGATTCAGTGACAAATCAAGCCAATCGCGCAGCTGCACAGAGAAACTATCACTCACATGCCACGACAACATAATCCCTCACACCCAATATTTGGAACAGATATAACAAATAGAAAAAAAAAAAAAAGAGTTTGCTCTGTGGTAATGGCATCCTACGAAACTTTGTGTTGAGATTCATTACCACTGTATAGATGTGATTCAAACTAGCTTGCCAAGAATTGTGCTAACTGCCCAGTAGGCTTATGCATTGCATATTAACAAACTTACATTTCAAGAGAATTTATAACAAAGTCGGTTAATATAGATGTGCAATTTATAAACAGCATGACTTGTGTAAAAATATAACAGTTGTTAAGTATTGATTCCAATACTAGGTTCAGGTAGGCTTAACAGGCTAGAAATTTTCTCATTAATGCTTAACACTGACATCACATGTATAAATAAGAGTAAATCAAGGATAGTTATAAGTGGCTTGAAAATGGCTTAATCCAGACGTGTTTTCTCATACAGCTTCTGACCATAACTTGACTTTTGTCATGTGTAAAATAAGATTGTGAAAGTTTTATTCCAAATTCAAAAGTAATAGATATAAATAAGTATTCATAAGAACAAACCTGTTGACGCATTTCCTCAACTGAAAGCAATCCAAGTAAGCCTCGCTCCCTACAAGCCTGACGAAGCTCGGTTTCTGAAAGGGACTCCACTCCCTCAGATTGAATCATCTTATCATCATTCTTAATCCTGCCAAATTCCAAATAATTTTAAGTTCTCCAACGGAAAATTTTAATTGATCATTTAGTATATCATTCATGGTATTATTTCTTCAATGAAAATAATAAAATGCTAGACTGTTAAGTTTTATTTTATTATAAAATAATTAAGCATTTTTATATTTAATAGATGATTTTGGTGGTAAACGGTTTTTACTCTAGCATCCCACTAGATTTCGGAACATGGATGTAGTTTTATAGGACCTGCCTGTAACTGAACATTTCAACATATAACTAAATGCTCAAAAAGACAAGTTAAACTACACATTCAAGGGGAAAGTTACTTCCATTATAAACAGTTTACCAAATAAAGCAAACAAACCAATTAAACAGGAGAGAAAATAAAAAAGATGTAAATGGTCAATCTTACAGGAGAAATAAAATAAACAAAAGCTTGTGATGCAAAAGAAATTTGGTTGTCTTATGAAACAAAATAAATTAATCTCCAAGAAACTCAATAACTAATATATTCAAGTAGAGCAAAAATATTTTTATAACCAATTTATTTTATGATGTATAGTTTAAATTAGATCCAAAAAGCAGGAGCAAGCACCAGAAGGATATGTTTGCTCAAAAAAAAAAGTACCAGAAGGATATGAATCACAAACCCACCCGCTACACCAGTAGTACAAAAAAATACTGATGGTTATAAGGACAACAAAGCCATAATCAAACCATGGAAATTTCATCTGTCACAATATGATATGGCCTTGAATAGAGGTAATAAAAAAAGATGATGTAAAAAAGATCATCTTACTCCTGCAGTCTCCTTCGAAGCATAAAGCGTAGATATGCATCTGTTCCAAATGGACTGATACCCATATATTTGCACATGTTTACTAATCGAGGCCTGTGTTTAACAAAAAAAAAATTGTGAATTGATTGCACAGGCAGCTGGGTGCTCAAAGAAGCAAGAGAGTCCAATAAAGCAAAGATTACAAAAATAATGAAGTGACAAAAAAGAAACCTGCTGATGTTATCCAAAGTAAGCTCATCATTAAATAACATGGCAAATCCTAAAATTTCTTCATTGGAAACACTTGCACCTTTTCTAACCTGTTCAAATGGCAAAATGAAATCTACGTAAAATTTAGTTATTAGGTAAGCTTCCATTACGGGGATACAGCATGGCCAAAAAGAAAAGGTTACCTTGCTCATAAATGCATCAAGATCCTCAGCTGTTTTCTTAGCTTCTCCACTTCGTGAGTTCTGAACTTCTTTTGCCATTTCTTTGACAGTGTCTTGAAGAAACTTGGCATATTCTATTCTAGCATTAAGCTTCCTTTTTAGTGCCTCCTACAAGTTAAGCATTTAAAAGAAATCAACGTCCCTCTGATAAAGGAATCAATCCTTAGTCTTAAGAGGCACATTGTACACTAGTTTAGCTAATCCTTATGTCCACATCATTGAGCAATAAGTTGGCATTCAGTGCAGCACAACTGAACAACAACGATAGTAATGAAGAGATAAACACAAAGAAAGGGGAAATTTTTTCCTTTACACATTATGACAATCACTAAAATGCAGAATTGGTGCATATAGGAAATTGTTCAGTAGCAAATTCTTAGACATTTACCAAAAGTAGGACTAGCTGGTAGCTTCCTATAAAAAATCATTCCTTTGTCAAACACAATTTTATGGCTGATGCCATAAGCAATTAAGAGCAAATTGTACAGCTCTAACCACACTAGAAATCAAAATTTACGATTTAAGTACAGAAGAAAATAAATTCAAAAAAAAAAAAGCTAGAGAAAATAGCATAAACAAACTACAGATGTAAGATCACTAACTCTCTTCCAGTATTGGTACTGTAAACAATGGAAAAACATATATTAGAAAATAAAAAAAGAAGAAAATGGCTACCTGCTCTTTCATCTTGTCCTGGAAGGTTGATGGCAACATGTTAGGAAACAACTTTAGGAATACTGGCAGCAAGAATTCCATGAATGGAACTATAATAAAGACTGCAACTGGAACTAGCCTAAATATATCAGCAGTTGTTCGTGTGAGCTGTTGCCTTTCCCTTCTGGAAAGACCCTTCCCACCAGCAAGTTTCACCAGTAACCTTGAGCTTATCCTAACATCAGCCCACAATAGCTTTGTACCCAACCAATAATGTTGCATGGTAGACTTAAACTCGTCCTTCCAATGCAACAACTTCTTAGCCCAATCTTCCCTAAGAAAGAATGAAATGATTAATAAGCGATTGATGACTTGATTCATCAATATCTAAAAGCAAGGATAAAATTTAACCTGCTCATTGAAGCAATAGCTCTTAATGCAGGACCAATACCCAGAATCATAGCCCATATTCTCTGCATAATTGATTTAACACTTTTTTGTGATTCTTGTACCTGCTTAGCTTTTGCCTTGGCTTTTACCTCAGTTAAATCTTCGACAGCTTCATCACATTCCTCTGCCGACGCTTCCTTCACCTGTTTGGAAGCCTGCTGTTCATTTCTGTCCTTGCCATTGTCAAATTTGGGTTGACCAGCCGTAGCGCTGGAAGAAAAACGAACATAACTTGAAAACCATCTGATTCCCGAAGGAGAATCAAAATCTGTCCTTACAGACCTATGAGAGAGACTTGAAAAGGCAAGTGAATTGTGCCTAAGAAAACTTGCTTCCAAAATAGTCTGATCGCTGGCAACTGAAGAGAAACCTCCATTTCTATGACAACTATTTCCAGGTAGTCGACTGACAACCCATCTTGATCCCTCCAAGCCACCTGAGTGAGCAGGCTCTCCATGCTCAACACTTGAGAAACTCTGAATCCAGCAAGTTGATTTATTCAGAGAACTAGAGAAAAATCTTTTCCTCCGCAAGATAGCCCTTGAAGCCATTGCTATGAATTTTAAGCTTTAGACAAGAGATAAACAGTCAGATATCCAGCTGATGCATCCACAAGATTTAGCTAGACTCTACAAAATGGTGGATCAGTCAACAAAATTTTACCAAATGTGTAAGAGCACAGGCTATCGTTATTATTATTTATGTCAATTAGTTGTTTAGCTAATACTGTAATATGAAAGAAAGAAAGAAAGAAAGAAATAGTAGTTAAACATGTTATTTCTGGTTCTCTTCAGGAAACTAATTAAAATTGTTTTAGTGACAGAGAAAGAATTACTTCTAATATCAGTTGTTTACTGCCAACTGCACAGCAAATAAACAAATAAGCATCATAAACTGTAGCTTCTTCATTGACCTGACTACCTAAGCAAGCAACATTATTCCGAAGCTAAAACTTGGTCTTTGGATTTTTGTGCAGAATCAGTCATTTTCTTTCATCACATTTCCTCAGCAATAAATATGTCCAAAATTATATGCAAGCATAATTGGTTTCATTCATCTAAAAAATACAGAAAGTGCCAATATATTAAATAAGGCCGCTGCCGAAGGAGAACGAGAAACACTGGCAACAAAAAAATAATTGCATAAAACTGCCTAATCCCTAATTTTAAGGACGACGGTGCGTAGCAATAGTGGTTCAGAAGATATATGTATGTACAAGTGGATAGACATGAAAGACACGTACGCATGGAACGAGGATCAAAGCATAAAACTAAAATGAGCAAGTAATTAAAGCATAATACCTTTGATTTGAGAGCTCAAATGAGGAAGTGAATCAGAATCATCATCATCATCTTCTTCATCATCTACAATGTTAAACGTCAATGATAACAAAAATAATCAGAACAGAGAAATGACTGAAAAAAAGCCGTCGAAAGCTCAAAGATGCAGGATGGATGATGTTCCGGAGGTTTTTGCGAGCTTTTGGCGTGAGGAAGAAAGTGTTGAAGTGGTAACCGAGTCAGTGAGAGAGAGAGGGAAATTAGAAGAAACTGGGATGGGCGACTGCGACTCCCTCCTCGACAAATAGAAAATTGTTCCCGTACGACTCGTGCAGATTGTGGACTCGGGCCTACTGATTTCATATCCGTTTGATTATTTTACTTTTGGATGGATGCGTCTACAATGTTCGATTCCAACCGTTGGATTAAGTTGGTGATAATGGTCAGACGCGGCAGCACAGCACCTTCCCGGAATATTATTATGTTATTTTTTTTAGAAATTAGTAGTATAAATGGTTTTAATTCTTAAATTACCAAAATGACCTTGGAGCTAGTTCTTCAATGTTTTGCGTTTTCTTTCTTCGCAATCGGGATTGAACCATTCAATCTTTTCCGGCGACTGCGTCCACCGTTGCTCACCGTCGACCTCCGCAGGCAAGCCATCTTCCTATATTTCTTGTTCTGTTCTTTATTGATCCTTTTGAAACAATAACTAGAGTGTATCGTCTGTTGGTGAATTTCTGGAAATAGTTCATATGTCTAAATATATGTACTTCATTCCTGCTTTGTTTACGTATCAATTGGATGCATTGATTCAATTCTTTGTATACCAGTTAATGTGGAAGAAAATTTTCCGGAAAAATAATCTTTCTTACTTTCAGTTATCCTTAATTCCTTGACCTGATTTAGGATCAAGTCTGAGTCATTAGAGTGCTCACCTGCCTCTATCAGTATCACTGACCTAAAATATATTTAGATTATCCATATTATTCATGATAACCTGAAATCTATTTTAGCAGAATTATTATTATTATTATTATTTGGCAAAGATACCTGTATTCAGAACTAGAAAGAAAAACCTGAGGAAAAATGAAGAATTAACAACAACAACAAGCCTTAGTCCCAAACAAGTTGGGGTCGGCTGTATGGAGAATAAAGAAAGAAATTTATGACTATTAGAATGGTAAACATGTTTTCTTTCTTCCACTAAACTAAAATGTTAAATCCACTTGGTTCACCTGCAAATACTGAAGCTGGATTTTCTATTGTATGTGAGCATATTTTTTTCTTTTCAATTGTTTGCAATTCTATATTGTATTAGATGATCTACATATATAGTCATACAATTTTAGATTATGAATGTTTTAATAGTCTAGGCATATGGATTTATGGATACAGTGTATTTATAATTTAATTGAGGAGTTAGAGTTTTTTTCTTATTTATAATCAATAATATGATAATTATTGGGACTTAATAGAGGAAATTGATAAGCAGAACCTGTTTTTAGAATTCACCTAAGCCTAGTATAAATGTTTGACTAACCATCTCAAGCCTGATTATGAGTTTCCCCCCCTTAAATTTGAAAGCTAATACCAGGCCAGAGGCAGAAATAGAAGCTTAACTCCACTGGAAAAAGAAAAAAGGACTGATACAGTAGAAGTGTAAGCAAGGAAAATCTGTATAAATGGCAGTAATGAGACAAAGAGCGGTGGCAACATTGCCAAAGTTGATTCAAAGTCTGTGCAGGGATTCCCCCAAACCTGCAATAGGTGGGAGGGTTCAAGCTTTGCCATCCCTCAGACGTGCTTTCTCCCTCTACGATCAGATCAATCTCATTGACAATGTTCCACCGGATCAGCTCCGCTTTCAGGGGTATTTTCACTCCTCGCTCTCTCTTTCTCTCTCTCTTTTCATCTCTATACACACTCATACTAAAAAATCCGAAATTCATTAAATTAGTATATGTAATCCCTTTGCTTTTCCCTAGGTATACTGACACAGGATTCACAGTGAATGGCGTTGCGTATGATGGAAGCTTGCTTTGTGTAGGAAACTTGCTTTTATCCTGGTCTCCCAACAACATTTCCCAGATTACTCCTCAAAGGTTTTCCTTTTTTTTACCCCTCTATAACTAGTTTTTGGATGTGCTTACTTGATATATTTAGTCATTACTTGTAAAATATGGTTTTGCTTCATGTTATTTTCCCCTTTTCTAATCCATTTTTTATATATTATGCAGCCTATCCATTTTTCAAGTTGTGCGGCCTATACCGGGTGAGGGTTCAATAACTTTAATGCCTTGATATTTCCCCAAGTAATGTATCTTCTAGAAATTGCAGTTCCTTGAATTAGGTTAACTAAGTTGAGTGATGATAGAAATATCATTTTGCATGTTTTGAGTTTGTATTGCTGTCTTTGGTGGGATGTGAATATATAAGGTCAACCTTATATCAGAATGAGCTTTTGAACCTCATTATATATGTGTGACTAGACAAGCTTCTTCTCCTTTGTTCATTGAATGTTCCCTCACCTCTGCTAAAAGGAAACTTTCTTATTAGCTTTTCACCTTTTATTTTTTACTTTTCTGTTTCTTCCCCAGAGATTTTGATTATTGGTTGTGGGAAGTACATACAACCAATAAATCCAGAAGTTAGGCACTTGATTCGTTCTACTGGCATGAAATTGGAAGCTGTTGACTCGGTAAGTTTTTATGTTCATCAACTTGGATGTGTGTTTTGTAGCCAAATGATTACTAAGAGACAAGGACATCACTTGAAAACAACAACAGAAAGGAAGTAAATCTGCAATTATAATAATGTTGAGCCATAATAGGACCACTATTCAATTACACCATAACATGTGCCAAATTACATTGTTGTGCAGTAAAAGCAATTTGGTCATTAGTATGCAGTATGTTTTATATCCAGTGGTCAGAAAACAATCGGTGCATGTTGAATGTCATTTTCCCCTTGTTATGCTGGCTTCTCTTGCAAGCTTTAATGCAGTTGGCTGGCTATTGTTGCAGAGGAATGCTGCATCAACTTACAACATCCTGAATGAAGAAGGGAGAATTGTGGCTGCTGCACTTCTTCCATATGGAGTTTCTTAATGACGTCTAGTTATCTTATGATTTATTGCTCATTTTTGGGTTATCAAAATAAATGGTAGTTAGCTTTAAACCTTCTCGTGTTAGGTAGTAGTTGTGAGAAGTTTTACACCCATTGTTTTAAAACATAAAATTGACAATTAATTGCAAGTTTTTCTTTCGGTTTATTATAAATATAGGTAATTGATTAACTTAAATATCACTAATAAGTTGACCAAAAATTAAATTTGAGCCGAAATTCAATTAAATTTTAACCAAACTACTACTACTAGGCTTTAATAAAATACCTACTTTATTTACTCCTACATATAAACCAAACAATACCAAAAAAGAAAAATCCAATTCCATGGGGAAAGACAGCATTTGCTATATATAATATTTGACCAAAGCATCACAGAAAAAAATATTCATAGTTATTATATTAACTCTGGTTATTGAATGGTACAACCAATCAATAATTATTTCAAACTATTTTGCTAATTTTGGGGAAAAAAAATTTAGCATAAGTTAAAACCTCAAGATTTTCATAGGAATTGTAGTACTTGGATTTTTCTTTTAATATAACAGAACATGAATTGAAATCGAAACTTACACTTTTTATCACTAACACTAATTTTATTAAAAATGGGGATGATGATGATGTTGTTTCATTAGAAAGAGACTCTTGGACTTAGTTACAAGAAATAACCACAGCACAACCTCAAGACCAGCAAAGAAAAAATGTGACGTCTATGGTTGATACAAAATATCCGTTTTAAAATGGAGAAATTTTTGATGTGACCAAAAAAACCACGTTTTTCTGGTTGATGTCCATAAATTGACACTCGTTATGTCTCTCTCTCTCTCTAACCTCCATTAAAAAACTAATATCACTTCTTTCTACTTTTGCCGCCGTCCTCTTTTTTCTTTTGCAAGAGATATACAAAAAGAACCATGGCAGCTACTGTAATGCATTGTTCAACTCGAGCAATAACTCAAGACCCATGTTTCAGAAATGATTCTACAAACGGGTTTCCTCCTAGAAGCTTTGCTCCTCTACATTTTCTCCGGTTACCCAGTTGGGGAAGCAGTGCCGTCGTTAAGGTTTCTGCTAGCAATAGCATTGGCAAAGACAATGGAAAAGCTGTTGCTGTTACTGATGTACCAGTGCCTTCCACTGCTCGCCCCAAGTCAGTTTTTAGCTATATTCTGGCTTAATCTTTCTATTTTACTTATTTAATGGATTTCCTCATGCAATTAGGGGTGTTCAATGGTGCATGATGCAATTAATAATAGCTCCCCAAGTTCAAATGCTGTTGGTATTAATAATGGATACTGTTTAATAACTGAGCTTCAAATTGGCATCCCCATTTCTGTTTCTATTAAAGTTTTGAGCTTGATAACCATTTATTCCTTCTAATCTTGGTTCAATAATACTCATAAAGATGGAATCTTTAAATGGAATTTCACAAATTGGTTGATGGGTTTAATTTCAGGGTGCAACGGCACACAATTTCAGTTTTTGTTGGCGATGAAAGTGGAATAATAAACCGGATTGCTGGTGTTTTTGCTAGAAGGGGTTTCAATATTGAGTCTCTTGCAGTTGGTTTAAGCAAGGACAAGGCTCTCTTTACCATAGTTGTCCGTGGAACTGATAAGGTCCTGCAACAAGTAGTAGAGCAGCTTAACAAACTTGTAAATGTCATAAAGGTTAGTACTCATCACATTAACCTCTTTTTTTTTTTTTTTTTTTTCTTGTTTGGCAAGTCCAAATTCGATATTTCACAGGTTAATGAAGATATTCCAAATTTGTATGTGCTTTTGTTGGGTTAGAGGTGGGTAAATGGATAAGGAATTGGGATAAAATTGTGAGAGATTTTAGTTCAATGTGCAATCAAGTTATTGAATCATAAAGAGTAATACAAATATTAATTTGACTATGTTTTTTCTATTCTATGATATGATGTGTAAGATGATAACTGACTGCAGCGACTTTTGATACTTGAGCAAAAGGAATGAGTTTTCCTTTTCTTCTCCTGTTTTAATCTACATATGCACGAATTTCAATTCTTTCGAAATACACGAAAAAAAAGTAAGAATCTTCCACTCCACTGTTAAAAATGTTGATCGAACCACCCAAGTGACAAGTTCTATTGATTTTGGTAATGCTGCCTCATCCAAGCAAAGTTTAATGTTCTACTCACTAATTACATCTGGACTAATTGGTTTGGATGTATCAGGTGGACGATATTTCTCGGGAACCTCAGGTAGAACGTGAACTAATGCTTATAAAACTTGATATCGATCCAAGTGCCCAAAGAGAGGTAAATATTTCATTTTTACAGCTGTAAATACTTAGTGTTTTTCTTATTGTTTTTGCATTCAAGTGCTTGATCCTTTTGTTCTTGACTTTAAACTTCAGATCATGTGGCTCGTGGACATCTTTAGGGGAAAAGTTGTTGATATCTCAGAGCATTCACTGACTTTTGAGGTGATTGCAGTTGGATCACTGAATCTTTGTTACTTTTTACATTATTGCTTCCATATATGATAATTACACAATCAATGTAAATTGTCCTAGGCTTCATAATGGATAATGCACATAATACAATTTGAACTCTATAAATCCAGTCTGCTTTTACACATGTTGGTCTTTATTGATATTTGCATTAGAAGGTCTATTCATTACATGAGATATGCTGCTATCCACATGGATGTCTCAGGTTACTGGAGACCCTGGGAAGATGGCTGCTGTTCTAAGAAATTTGAGCAAGTTCAGAATAAAAGAACTTAAGAGAACTGGAAAGGTGCAATGATATCCTTCTTTCAATGCTTTGTTTAGATGTGTATTGTATATGGAACATGTCTACAAGTATCCATAGCATTTTGAAATGCTTCTTTAATCGAGCTATTAGCATGGAGGAGATTAAGATAATCACAAACGCATTTGCATAAAGATGATGTTTCCAAATTTTAATAACTGTATAAAGCCATGGAATTTGTGATGATCATGGAAGTCTAGTTTAGATTGACACCAATCCCTTTGAGTATCTGCTTCCTATGAGAACTGAGATCCCAAGAAGATGCAACACAGGCCTTATGAATGCAAGGAAGTATATTTCAGTTGCTAATTGCTATTACACAATATAAGAAACGTGAAGTTTATTTTGGTACTAAGATAGATCTTAAATTGATTATTCATGTGTATCTTTTTTTTTTCCTTCCCCACAATAACAAATTATTATGTTGACTGCATCATGAAGTTTTTGTTGATTCTAATGATAGATTGCTCTTAGACGAGAAAGAATGGGTGAGACAGCACCATTTTGGAGATTTTCTGCAGCTTCTTATCCTGACCTTGAAAGGACACAGCTAGCGGATTCTTTTTCCAGTAATGCTGTGAGTAAGTTTACAGGGAATTCAAATGGATTGCATAATGACAGCAGCACCACTTCAAACGGATCGCATAATGGCTGCAGTGACACTTCATCATCTAAGGTACTTTTAGTTCTGTTAGAGGGAAAAGTACTTAATGGTTTTCAACCTTCTAAATAGGTATAATATCAGTATCCCTTCTGTTAATTTGCAATATTGTATCATTGGAACAATGCATGCAACCAAATTTAATTTTCATTTGCATTATTATTATTATTTTATTTTTATTTTTTGTGAATCAAAGGGCGATGTGTATCCTGTGGAGCCTTATGACAACTTCTCAGTGAATCAAGTTCTCGATGCTCATTGGGGCATTCTCTACGATGAAGATGTAAGGCACTCACCGAGTCAGTTGAATTTGTATTCAAGTGTGGTATCTCTTATTAATACACGTGTGTTACTTCATCTCTTTGTTAATATAATGTTTCAGTCGAGTGGACTTAAGTCACACACTCTCTGTATGCTTGTAAATGACACTCCTGGAGTTCTCAACTCGGTAACTGGCATTATATCTCGACGAGGTTACAACATTCAGGTCAGTGCAGTTTATCTTCATTTTTCTTTTCCAATTAATCATAATTCATGTCATTCTTATTTGATGTTCATGCTTCAATGCCTAAGAGTCTTGCTGTGGGATGTGCTGAAAGAGAGGGACTTTCCCGCATTACAACTGTTATTCCTGGAACTGATGAGTCAATTGGAAAGTTGGTAATGCATCTTCAGAAGTTGATAGATATGCACGAGGTAAAGGGATATGTTATGCTCAAAAACATTTATTTTGTAACAATACAATCTTCAAAAACTAAAAATTTGCGGAAAATGAAAAGAAATATATTACCACAGAACTTGGAATCATGGTTTATCTTATTGGTGTGGTGCTTTATTCAGGTTAGTGATATTACACATTTGCCATTTGCGGAACGGGAGTTGATGCTTATAAAGATAGCTGTAAACACCTCTGCTAGAAGGGATGTCCTTGATATTGCTAACATATTTCGTGCCAAAGCTGTTGATGTTTCTGATCATACAATTACCCTGGAGGTAATTCGACCTTTATCGACAAAAACATTATCTTTTTTTGTCTAAATTTACTTTTTCTAAAAATTGTTTTAGCAGTTAATACACTCAGACACACACTTGGCATAGTTTTACTAGTCAAGAAATGTTCTGAAATTATATATATGGTTATAGTTGGTTTCAGTTTATGTATAACTAACCTTTTAGCTATTTGGTTCCATGATTCTGTCCAGCTTACCGGTGATTTAAACAAGATGGCTGCCCTGCAGAGACTACTAGAGCCGTATGGGATCTGTGAGGTCAGCCGACTGATTTCTATGATTAGACTCTCCAAGAAACTAGTCAGTTACGCATAACTGATAGATAAATACTTTTCCTTCTCTTATTTAAAGTGATTTTTGCCCATTTTCTTGAAGGTGGCACGAACAGGAAGGGTGGCAATGGTGCGAGAATCAGGCGTGGATTCCACATACCTCCGTGGTTATCCTCTTCCATTATGATACTTATGATTGCTTCTCTTTCTTCTTTCCTTTTCATCTAGATACAGAAGGGAAAGAGATGATATTGACAATGAAATTTCCCGCGTTACAATGTTCATATAGAGATGTTGCTTTCAATTGCTTTAACAAAGAAGAGTTTATGTTCCTTCTCTTTAGAATTTGGATGGAAAGTGCATTTTATTAAGCGCCAATGTGTCTTAAGTAACAATCAGTTAAACAGCTAATATCAACTGTAATTGTTATTTTCTGCTTGAAACAGTTAACTTCCAACTAAAAAGTCATTCGCGGGCTACAAGAATGACTTGCTTACCTACATTTTTCCCTGAAAATAGTCCTGCCAAAGCAGCAGGAGCACTTTCCAATCCCTCGCTCACATCTTCAATATACACAATCTTCCCTTGCTTGTAGTAGTTGATGACATGTTCCATGAATTGTGGATATAAGTGCAAGTAATCACTCTGCAAGAATCCCTGCATCCGGATTCGTTTGCTTATAAGATTGTACAGGTTGTGTATCCCTTGGGGATTGGATAGACTCTGCAAAGACACCATCCCACAGACTGCAATTCGACCATGAATTCTCATGTTGAGCAATGCACCATCCAGCATTTCTCCTCCCACGTTATCGAAGTAGATATCTATCCCTTCTGGGAAATACCTGTTCAAAAACAGAGACTCGCTGTTGAGAGTGCAGTAGTAGTTGAAAATACTTGATTTCCAGAAAGTTTAATTCTTGCAAACCTTTTCAAGGCTGCCTCCAGGTTAGGTTCTTCTTTGTAGTTGAAAGCTTCATCAAACCCAAGCTTATTCTTTAAAAGATCAACCTAATATAATTATGTTTTCCACGTCATGGTCTAAATATTTAGTATATCATTATTTAGGATGAATTATGAAGGAAAGTTAATACCTTTTGGCTTGACCCAGCACTTCCCACTACATAGCAGCCATGTGACTTGGCAAATTGACCAACAAGCTGGCCAACAGCTCCTGAAGCTGCTGATACAAACACATAATCTCCTTTCTTAGGGGAACACACCTCGTAGAATCCTGCATAGGCAGTAAGACCTGGCATACCTGTAACATCATTTCCACTTTAGGATTAAGTTTCTCAAGTTTAGAGGAAGAAGAAGAAGAATGTGTAATAATTACCAAGAAGACCCAGATGAAGTGAGAGAGGGAGATCATTTCCCTGGATTTTTCTCAACTGTGGATGGGGATGAATCAAGCTGTACTCTTCCCAACCAGTCAAACCAGAAACCAAATCACCAGGCTTGAAATCCAGATTATCCGAATCCACGACCTTTGCTACTCCAAATCCTTGTAGAGGCTGCAATCATCAGAGAATGAAGCTAGAATTACCAAAACGATTAACAAGAAAGAACAGTAAGAGGAGGAAAATACCTGGGCGGGCACAAAGGGAGGAATATAAGAGCCATGGAAGTCACGCATGCGACCTCTCATATAAGGATCACAGGACAAGTAGAGATTCTTAACCAGAAAGCCTCCAGACCCTTTTGGTGCTCTGAGCTCTACCTTTCCAATCTTCACCTCCATGTCTGTCTCTGTTGGTACTGTTTCTATATAACCCTTGAATATCACTTGCTTGTTTTCTACTGGTACTCCTTCCATTTTGAAACAGCAATACTCTTCTTTCTAATCTGTAGCTATTATTATAGGTATACATAGCCAATAAAAGCCAACATTTTTTGAACAAAGCTACAAACACATTAAATTGTAGATGTCAAATAGGGAACCACCTACCCCCATCACATGGCTGATTATTAGCCATAGCTAACCAAACCCATCACTTGCCTGATTATTAAATAAGACACAAACCCATCACACGTCTCGTTAAAAGCAAGGTTTATTCATACATATATTAACATGTTTGTTCGATCTATATACACTTACCATTAAGACAAAATATATCTGACAAATTGTAAACATCAAGATCAATTTTCAGATTATGGACTAAAACATAACAGATCTAAAAAATTCTAAGGATCGAGATATTAGCCGGCAAAAATTACTTCTTTTGATTTAATAATAATTAACAAAAAAAAAAAAAAGCATTCAAAATACCTGCATCAGACCTCTACTCATTGAAATAGGATTTGAAGGCTATAAATAGACACCCCAAAAATATTATTTGTATATAGATAAAAAGTCTAGTGGATGCAATCTCCTTTTTCTGTACACTTGACCAAATTACAAGTTGGACTCAAAATTCGCTTCACAAATGGATCATATTGCGAAAATAATCACTCTTCATATACACAACAGAAAGTTCAAGCAAAACATGGCTTTCCTTCTCTATTTACGTCATCAACATGATTGTAGGAATGGGGGTTTGTTCTTTTCATTCAACCACAGTAATTAGTTTTTCTCAATCAAGGACTATGCAAATTCCGGAGTTGGTCAAATACATCATAGGAACTACTGAGCCGTTGATAATCAGACCGTGGGAGAAGGCTTCCTTGGTCTTGCCTAGAGTGATTGGATACAAGGTCAGTTCTTGTTGTCTTCCTTGAACAACAGTGTCGGACTCGGATGCGGTGGTTTCTTGATTCAGTTGTGTTGTTTGAACTGTGCACTTTGACCACCAATATAGCTTCCTTGTCCCTTGTATCTTCACACCAGGCGTTCTGAGGGTTACCATCTACATATTCTTCCAATGTAGGGAAATCCTCAAGATGAACGGATACCTCCGCCACTTCATCCGGTTGAATCACACCAGCTGCCGGAGTTACCTATTTAAAGTTGCAAATATTACTTAATGTCCATACCAATTATTTTAAATCGATGCTAACATATAGCTAGTGGTAAGTGCATATGTCAAACATAATAAGGTATCTTTTAACTCTAGCACTATGTAGTAATTTGCAATACTCTTTTACTTAATTTATTTTGCTCTCAGCTTCGATTCAAAGATTTATTGAAGAGAAAACCCCAGGAAGTTGTTTGCTGGAATCTCTTAAATATTCAACATAAGGTTTAAAAAATATTATGGCTTTGTTACCGACAAAAAATTCCATTGAAGTATCATTTCCCTAAAAATAGAAAACAAAAGCAAAACAAAATGACAAGCGAATGTTAACCATGGGAGATTACCTGAAGCCATCGTGGAAAGCCAAATAAAGCTCTAGGTTGATGATTAAATGCCTGCCCATCTTCATTAATTGTGGATTGACCTTCACAGATTATTTCAAATAAGGCATCTTTCTTTCCACATTTATTTGTGATTCGCAAGATGGCTGTGTCCTGGTTCTGAAGGATAATATTGTTTGTGCTGACAATAGTTTCTGGTATCTTGGACAGTTCATCAAGCATTAGTCTGATTTTCTGATTGGATTTGATAATTTCACCAAACTCTTGTCTTCTTACTGATTCATCAACTCGTGCGATATCAACATCAAATATGCAACGCACAGGTTTGTGATCACTGTCAGTGACATCCATGCAGGCATCGTATCTAATTCAATGAACAAGAAGTTAGAACCACAGTCATTATGCATGCACGTATATGAAGTACTTGAATGCACACATAAATGCTTGTTTTGAGTCGCAGTGTCCTTGGGCATTTGTGCATAAAACTTTCAACATTGTTCAAAGCAAGTATGAACTTGGCAAAAGATGAGGATCAGCAGGTCAACTAAGGCATCTTACATCTTTTCCATTGCCTATGTTTCCAGATACCTCATTAAAGAGAAAAACTTACTGTAAAACCGATGAGACAATTGGACAATCTAGACTGCATTCAGACACCCCGGGAGATCTGCTATCACGGTAAAGTATTCTATCACACCAGGCTGGAACCCGTTTTTTCTCACCTGAATCATACCCTGCAAAGATATGGTACATAATAGTTGGAGTTTTAATTACTTCTGAGCACGTTTAATAAGAATGTCAATTACATGCAAGAATTTTTTACATCTCCAACTCTTCTCTGATCAGAAAAAGTTGCATCACAGCAGAATCACATATACAATTCATGTTCAAAGAAACAGCTTTATGAGCCTAACGACTATCTAGGTCAAATATAATAAACTGGCACAATCCATGATGTTAACCGAGGTTCAGCACCAAATTTTCAATCGATTAACAAAATTCAACAATAGAAAATACCTGCTAAACCAGGTTGGTGCTTGTCAAACTTGTATGTGGGAGGAAATCTAATGACTGCTTCACGCATTCCTTGAAAAACATTCCCGGCTTCCATTTCTGCACGGAGCTGATCTCTTTCTCTTAGCCAATCAAAGCATCTCTGAGATATAAAGTCCCTTGCTTCATCATAAGATATGCCATCAAGCCGATAGTTAAAGTCACCAAGAAATATGACCATGTCTGCCTCAGATAACTCAGGCATTCCGTCCATAGAGCTAGCCCCCATAACCTGTACTCAACACATTTTCAGAGTATATAAAAAGTTGAACAATCTCATACTTAACAATTCAAGCAAGAGAGCTTCTATGTTAAAAGTACATTAGCAATTCAAGTCAAGAGAGCTTCTATGTTAAAAGTACATACATTTGATGTACGAAGCATTTGGACTGCTGATGAAGAACCGGCTGCAATACAAAGGAGCAATGGCAAGCCAGATCTATAAACAAGCCAAAATAAATACATTGAGCAGGCAAGTGAGCAAGACAAGAAGAGGTATGGCACAATACCAGCTGCAGTGTTGAAGTGATTTGAAGGACGACTGAAAGTCATTGTTCGATACACATGGTCAAAGTCAGCATTACGGCGGTTCACTGCTTCCAAATGTGCTGCAAAGTGACAATTAACAAAGCACATTGTTCTATTATACACTCTGATTCTCAAACCAACAGCTCCCTGCAGAGACAACATTAACCCAAACCACTAATAAGAACAAGTTTATCTAGCTCATTCCAAAGAAATGTGTCTTGAAGGAACTTAATCTTCGGAATATTTCTCTTTGAGGGTAAAAAAGAAACGAACCCTAGGCACGGAGTTTCCAAAAATAACGCCAGGGCAGTACCAGAATAGACAAATTGTCCTTACCTTGTTGCCAATTGCACGCCCAAAGCCACAAGGAACTGCAGCAGCATCAACATCACCAACATGAGCTTTAAGATTACTTCTAATCCTGAAAGGTAAATTGTTCAACCATCAGAATCATACACATGCATCTAAGCTGGGGAATGCAAAAATCAGATAAAAGTTAAGAAATGGCCAAATTTATAAAAATGCACCTGAACTTAGCACTTTGAGCCGTATGGCACCCTGAACTTTGAAGGTGGTTATTTAAGCCCCTCAACATTGCACTTTGAACCACATGGCACCTTGAACTTTGCACTTTTTGAAGTATGGCACCCTGAACTTTGAGGGTGGTTATTTATGCCCAGCAACCATCACTTTTTAATATTAAACATGCACTTAGCCAAAATTAAGCAGCTGCGTGAAATACAGACGCTATGTGTAATTGGGATGACAATTTATTTGACTTCATGTTACAATTAACAGATAAAATAAACATGACCAAGAAAGAAATAAATTGGGACAAAAGTGAACAACAATGGTGTCCAATTTTCATTTCAATTTCCCGGCAGTACAAATCAATTTTTGCAGAATCACAACCCAGATTCTACAAAAAGCCAAAAAATCTGGGTTGGAATTGTACAGAATTGGTTTGTACTGTAGGAAATTTGAAATGAAAATAGGACACTATTCTTGTTCACTTTTGTCCCCCTTTTTTTTTTTTGTTATGTTTATTTTCTCTGTTAATTTTAACGTGTAGTCAAATAAATTACCATCTCAGTTTCAATTATCCACATATAGCTTATGTATTTCACGCAGCTAGTTAATTTTGGCTAACTGCATGTTTAATATTAAAAAAGTGATAGTTGAGCGGCGAAAATACCCACACCCTCAAAGTTTAGGGCTTCATAAGACTCAAAGTGCAAAGTTGAGGGGTATAAATAACTACCCAAAAAGTTCAGGGTGCCATACAGAAAAAAGTGCAAGTTTAGGGCGTCTTACGACTCAAAGTGCAAAGTTGAGGTCATAAATAACCTCCCTAAAAGTTCAGCGTGCCATACGGCTCAAAGTGCAAAGTACGGGTGCATTTTTATATATTTGGCCTTCAGGAAATCATGATATTGTACGTGAATAGAATCAGGCCGTGTATGCTTCAAGCTTTCATGGAGTAGTTTCCCTATTGCATATTTCAAAAAGTTAAGGAATTTCACCCTTGATTACTGAATTTATCACTAACTAGTAACTCCAGCATAGTGCCTACAACTCATTAGGCTTAATTTGAGAGTTAAGGCCTCATGGCAAAATTTATTTAAAGCATCATAAGTCACTACAGTGATGCATACTGAAACATAAAACAAAACATGTGGTGGGTGATCAATTGAAGATAAGTGACCGATTTGAAGGGCCATAAATTTAATGCAGCAGATAAGATTAAGCCCAATGAAATGAACGGAACTAAATAAATATAGATAATAGAAATATGTATAAATGGCAGTGCAGAGAGGCTGGTTTAACAGGAAAAACATAACAAAAGTACCTCATATACACTTATAACCAATAGAATCATTCAATTTATTAGTCATCCATTTAACCAACAAGCCATTAAAGCAAACAAAGCCCATCTTAATACTTACCCCACAGCATTAACCAACAAGCCATTAAAGCTAACAAAGCCCATCACAATACTTACCACACAGCAATGAGTAAGCCTGCCAACTGCCGAGAACCAACACGTTCAAAGCTTGACCCTTCATCCAATGTTTTGTTGATCATATCCAGCCACCATTGCCCAACAGCGCTGCCCTCAAGTCCTACCTGAATTAGGATGAAAACTTGTAAACAGATGTTACAGGGGAAACCAGCTGAAAAAGGAAAAAGAGTGAGGACAATCATGAATGTTAATAACTATTAACATGATGTTGGCAAAAGATGTTTAAAGCATTGCTTTCCATCTACCAATCATTCCTTTCTTTTCTTCTTAGGCAAGATTGGTACAGCATAACAACAAGTCACAACAATTATATACATGAGGTCACAACATAGATCATGTCTCATAAAGCTTATCCCAATCTCAGATATCTAAATAAAACATACAGTCTAGACCTTAGATTTCTCACAAAAATTTCCTTCGGTCCTTTCTAGCATTACCATTTCTGCTTCATGTAAAAATTATGCACCTTAAAAAGATGCTTAAATTGAGAAAACTACATAAGAACAAAAGTTTTACAACCTTTAAGCTGCACCACAAGGTTTAATTTTTCAACCCTTATCCACATGAGGTTACATGTTGTATGTAGAGTCATTTCATTGTTCTAATCCAAATTGGCAAAAGAATGGAACTAGGCTGCAGGGCTACCAATGGATATATAGCAATTCAATATGTGTCCTAGAAAAATCTGTTGTTATGTCTCAAATTCAGATCCATCAGAAAACTGTTCGTTATTTAAACAGACTCTCGAATTTAGCATCACTGGAGGGTCTTCACCAATTAGCAATAGAGCATCAATCTTCATTCAACTTAAAAAGTTGCATGAATTATCACTCAGTATGATGCTTAACCCAATATTAATTATTTGACACATCTCATGATTGATGAAAGTCTACGCATTGTGCATAAAAATACCCCAAATATTTTCATGCCTAGAATTGCAGCTAAGCATATATCTCACAGCTAACTTCAGCACCTAATTATTTGTCATGAAAAGGAAAACATTAAACAACAGAAACTTTCAACTCAACTAGCAACTTTTAGTTTGGAGCATAAGAAATCTATTACTCTTTTCCATATTAGTGGAAAAAGAATTAAATGCAGTAATAGTATTCTTCTTTGTTTTGAACCCATCAATCCACCATTGGGGTTGTAGGAATTGGGGACAATTTTTAGGCAATGCTTCTAATATTGAAATTCACAGGAAAAGTTAGAAGAATGTTGTCTTGGGTTGTCTTACAGTTTCTTTTGCAGCAGACATGGCAAGAACACCAGCACCCATTTCGACTTCTTGCAACCCAACAACAACAATGGCAGCATCCCTAGCTGCAGAACCTAACCACGATATAAGTGAGTCGCGGGATGCTCTTTCTTGTGCAACATTCCATGTACCAGCTAATATTTTTAAGTTCTCTATCTTTCTATACAAGAATTCTTTCCCAGCCAATTCTGAACGCAGTATGTTGTCTAAAGGTCCAGGAGACATGATGCTCCATCCATGCATACCACCATGATTAGCCAAGGTGAAAACATAACCAGCTCCAACAGCCATTTCTATCACAGGACTGCTGTGAGCTACCCACCCCCCAAGCAAGTTACCGTTCAAGTCCAATACCTGGACAGTGCCACTTGCATAACCCACCCACAATCGCAAACCAAATGTACAAAAACATTGAACAGCAAAAGAATGGTACTGGAACTCTTGCAATCGATTGCCATTTCCATCCCATCGCACAATTAAGCCATTTGCACAACCTGTCCAAACCATTCCATCAATGGTTGTAGTTAGCGCTTCAGTTCTCCGGTTATCATCACCAAAGCCACCTTTCGCAGCAACTCTGCGAACAGCATCAGCTGCTCCCAATATAGCATTACGTGAACGCTGAAAGAAACCAACAGAGCTTTGAATCTTTTCTTTCTTTGGACCAGCAACAACTTTCATCTTGATCTCTTCTTCAAAGGTAACATCTGGTCCAAATGACATGTCAATTCTTTCAATCTGACCATCTATATTGAATACTTTCAGCAACTCCCGTGCATGAGCATCCCTGTTATATAAAACATTCAGTAATTTTATTCTTTGTCTAGTGAACAATGAGAAATCATCTAGGACACAACACCCAGTTACAAACGCTAAATAATAGGAGACGGGAAATCTATATAAGTCCAATAAAACTAGAACATTAACAAAGTGGAAAATCTTGAAAAGTCAAACAGGGGAAGAACATCAACAAAGTATTTTCCCCAACAACAGTTTTAGCCCATCTATCCATCAGAATGGAGAAAGGTTTTCCTCTCTCCTGAAAGCATTTCTATTTTTCTCCTGCTTAGAACTAGCCAAAGGGGGAAAAAAGGTAAGAGTCATTAGGATCTTGTCAATTAAGACGATCATGGGTAAAAATATAAACTCCTATTTGTTTCAATTTTCTGCTCTCCTATTTCAGGGTAAGAATGGCAATTTTCTTAAAGCACAATACATTGTAGCATTATTAAGCCAATGTGGCTATAACATAAAGCCCAGAATCAACTATTGATAAATTTAAAGCTTAAGATGAAGTACTTATGCTTGTGCACATAGTGATTAAACTAAACAAACTATTCCTGACAGTGTCCCTTGTTGATATTCTGCATATGTTTAAAAGGCTTCAATTTTCTTTCTGTTGATTTTTTGTTGCTCTACTAAAAGAATACCATTTTTTGTGAAAACTACTCATTCATTTCAATTTATTTCTGATAGAAAAGTCTCAATACTTTGCAAATAATGCATATCTAGTTTGACTAATTCTAATACTTGTAAATTTTCAAAATATTTCAATCTATTTAAGAGATCAGACCACACTTTAACTCACAAAATCATGAACTACAGAAATAGTTAACTGGTATGAGATTAGATAAACTTTTTAAACCACATAAAGTTGGATATTTGTAGTCATTTATCCCAAAAAATGTAACTTATGGACAAATCCAATAAAAAATACCAAAGTACCATGTTATCAAGATTACAAGTAATGCTTTCTAAAAAAAAAAAAAAAAAAAATTAAAGTAGTGGACTGAAAGACTTACCACAATGCAAATGACAAGTAACTAGCACTCCATACATTTGCCTTACAATTATCAGATAGCAAGTACTTAACATCAGCAGTTAGAAAGTTGCAGACACCGTTTACAGAATTTTGGCTTCTGGGGTCAACATATGACCTCTCCACTAACAAGACAGCCATGTGTCTTTCCTCCTCCGTTAAAGAAAATGCTTTTTCAAACGATTCCCATGGCCATATCTTGACAACGCCAGCTTCTGAACCAGACCATAAATCCCCTGGACCAAATCAAAACAAAGAGATAAGTAAAGGAGGAAAGCAAGCCAAAGCAAATGAAATAAAGCCTTAAATTCAATTGTTAAAAACTCAACTCAATCAACTAAACCTCAATCATAAATATATATTATTCGTAAGTAAAACAAGTATGAGCATTTGGAAACACATAGGCTAGCAAATGGTGAGCAGGAAAGACAAAAATCTGGCCACTGAGTAATCCATTCAAAGAGAATATATTTGAAAGGGATTAAACAATTTATCAATTAAGACATTAACACATTAATACTTTGGAAGCAGACAAGTTACATATAAATTCAAAGGTGCTTAGGAATTCCATAACAATATACTCGGTTAAAAAAAAATTCATTTAAATAGAACGAGAGAACTGAGCAAATTGATCAAGCAATAGCAAATATCCAACCGAATATTTTCAATCCATATTCAATTTCTACTTGGTTTGCCTCTACATACCATGAGCAATGCTGGTTTAAATTTGAACTGCCAAATCATGGAGATTCAGATGCCAAAACTAGGAAGTCTTTAAAAGGATTTATATTTCTTAAATTCAAAGATTCCTGGAACTATTAATTTAACATTCAAATTCCGATTCACAAGTATCGAGCTGCAAGCTTTGGCATCATTAGTGAAGAAGGGGATGAGAGGTGTATAGACTGACCATATGAAGTAATGACCATAGACAGAACAGGTCCGCGATGAGCAACCCAGGACAAGATTTCTCGGAACCGATTGGAATTGAAATCAATCTTCCAACACCTGATCTTCCCATCTTTATGCCCACTCCATACCACTCTGCTCCCTTCATCCGCGACCATACACATTACACCGGACCCAACGGCCACAGACTCCCTAAACGGTGCAGTATCCTCACTTCCGCCGCACAAATCCTTGAATTGCCACACTTGTAAACATCCATTCTCGGTTCCACCCCACAATTGAGCTTCCGTGGTGGCGATAGTTCTCAAAAAACAACCGATTTGAGTTTCCCTAAAAGGATGCGGTCGAATCTCGAGACAAGGTGGGCGGCCAGGATGAACAGCACGTCGAACAGGAACTTTGAAAATTCCAGTTCCACCTCCTTTACCAACGAACTCAGGCAAAGGTCCGGCAGATGAGGAAGATGACTTAACTCTGTTAGAGGAAACGTAATCAATATCCGATAAATTAGCATTATTATTGTCAGAGATGGTAGTAGTAGTAGAGAGCTTGCGGTCCAAGAACTGGATCATGTAATCGAGGCGTTTGCTCGTGGCTTCCATGGAGGAATTAGAGAGCTGAGATTCATCGTCGGAGGACGACGGCGATGACGAGAAGTACCGGTCGAAGATTTTGGGAGTACGGACGGCGGCTGTAGCAGCTGCATCGTGGCTGTAGGATGAAAATGCGGCGTCGTCGTCTTCTAAGTCCATATCATCGCTTCTTCTGGCTGCTGCTATCAGAATGCCGGGAACAACTATAAGACCCCCGACTTCTACGAGAAAGAATCTGGACAAGAATTTTTTTTTTTTTATTTTTTTTTCCCTTTTATCTTTCTTCTGGTCGGGACTTGTCAAAAATACTACTCGATCCTTATATTTTACTATTCCGTTTGGTCTACCTATAAAAATTTTCATAATTATTTGTCTTACTTATATAGAAAAATTAAAAAATAAATAAAAAATAGAATGGGTATTGATAATTGTATGTAATTTTATTTATATGGACAAAATTTTAAATTATTATCAATATATTATAAAAAATTGTATATTTTTAATAATTAAGTCTCTATATACTATATCTATATTATCATTTAGTTTTTTCGTCTGAATTATAAGGCATATTACGTTACAAATCTACTAATTACTTAATTGGAAAAAAAATTGTTATTTAATTTGCTTATATTCCCCTTATAATAAAATTAATTTCAGAAAGAAAAGGTGTAGAAGTGTTTAATGTGCAAAATCATGGGTTAAATAGCCTATTAGTATAATGCAAGTTGAATATTTTATACCATTGCCATTATTCTTAGACTGGGAATACAGTCCATTTTGGTCAACCATATTACAATATATCGGTTATGGCACGCATTATTAGGTACAAGTTATTATTTTTTATTATATTGGACGGCAACCCACCAACATATTATTATGTACCATTCCATACATTTAATTAATTTATTCACCAAATTGCATACTTAACAATAATGAGTGAAATGAAATCTTCTAATTTAAATCATACTTAAGGAATTAAATTTCCACCATAAACAATAAAAGTATACATATAGAGGATGTCAAGTATGAATAATATATTCCCAAATTGTTCAAATCGAATTTGTGAATTTTACGTCTTATAATATTCATAAAAGTTTATGATGGTATAGTATATAACTAAATTTTTTTTAAAAATTTCTAATCATTGATACTTGTTTAAGGTGGACACGTGTACATTTCCTCCTCCGTCATATCATTTCTATGTCGTCCCTTCTTTCTTTACCGCCTCTTCCTCCTATTCCTTAACCTTTGTTTCTCATAGTTTTCTCCTTCCTACCTTTTCGTTTTCTTTTTAACTTTGCAATGTATGAAAATGAATGTCAATTTGGTTTTGAAGGGAAGTTATATATAAAAGATAGATGAATGCAAAGCCAGATGATCATGATACGCATTCTTTCTTGCCTTTCCTTCTACATTCAAGGTGCATTCTTCTTCTTTGTTTTGCCTCTTTCAAATATACATATATGTTGTTTGTTCATGGTTTATTTTTTAATTCATCTTTACGTTAATGCTACTTTCTTTCTTAATACTTTATTCAATGATTTGATCATCTTCTTAGAAATCTAATAATTTCACCATTTCTCTTAAAATGACCAACCTAGAATTTGAAGAATTAGAACCTTTCAAATTCGATTTAGTTTTGGTTTTAAAATTTTTAACGTTCAATCTAAAATCATAAACTAGTTCTAAAAAGTTTTTTTTAGCGTCAAATATGTGCTGTAGAATTCAAAATTGGAAATGGAATTGATACGTATGTTTCAAAGATAAAAACAAATTTAAATTTGTAGTTTTTAAATGAATTTTTTTTACTATAATTAATTTAAAATTCTAATTCATTCGCTTCAAAGTGAAAGGAAAACGAAGAGTTGAATTGAAAATTATTTTATGGTTTCAATTTCGGTTTTTATTAAAAATTGAATTGGAATTAAAATCAGAACCAAAATTTATTTTTCCATTCTAGTTTCTGCCCAAAACTGAAATAGAAATGCGTAGATGGAGATGGTGACACCAAATTTAAATGCTCTTAAATATGAACTGTACATGACTAATCCATTTGGGTTGGATTGCTTTGTTTGCTTTCTTCTTTGGAGAAAATTTAAATAAAAAATGGAGTTTTAAAGCTCTTATCTGGTTTGAGTTATTTAATTAAAATGTCTCGAGACCAAATTTTTTTCCAATTAAAATTCTTAATTATTGTGGTTGCTGCTGACTCATTTTTGGCTCAGGAATTTTTCTTTAGTTATTGGAGTTTTGTTTTTAATGTTACGTTGTTAACAGCAAAATAAAATGTTCTTGTCCATTTCCTAATTTGCTTAAAGATTCTTTATTTTGATGCAAAAGCTATTTCCTTTCTTGCTTGCATATATAAATATACTACTGGGTTTGCGTACAGCTCATTTATCTGGTAAAAAAGGGAGCTGCCTGCTTCTATAGAAGATGATGGGGAAGGTGGAGCTGCTGGTTTTATTGGTGGTTGTAGTGGTGGCTGGGAATTTTGGCGGAGGAAGAGCTAAGGTAGCGGTGGATCGCATTAATATATGGCCAATGCCCAAATCAGTTACCAATGGCCAACAGAAGCTTTACATGGCTCAAGATTTTCAGCTCATCACTCAGGGGAGTAACTACAGCGATTCTGCTTCTGGGATTTTGAAAGATGGATTTTCAAGAATGTTGAATCTTGTTAAACTAGGCCATGTTCTTGATTCCAATTCCTCCACCCACCAATCTTCTCTCCTTAAAGGTCTTCGTGTGCTTGTTTTCTTTTCAAATGACCAGGTTCTTGGCTAACCCACCTAGTCTTCTGTAAATAAACCATCCCAAGATTTAATCTTTACCTTCTTTTTTTTTATTTTTTTATTTTGATGTTATTGCAAAAACTATGTTTTTTAACTTTCTGAATTGGTGATTGCTTGATTCTTTTGTAAATGGCTGTAATTTGATACTTTTCCTACTTTGTTGAGATTCTGAAAAGGTAAATGAATAAGAGTTTCCTTTTGAAATGAAAAAAAAAAAAAAAAAAGTCATCTTTTTTAGGAAATGGACATCCATTTCTGCCACTGTTTTCTACTGTAGAATGTCTCTTTACCATGTTTAATGTCTTTTAAATATTACTTGACAGATTACAAGGTTTCATACTGAAATTTCTTCTTCTGATGCTTTACAGTTACAATATGGAGTGGATGAGTCTTACAAGTTGCTAGTCCCTTCTTCACATGACAACTCATATGCACAGCTTGAGGTGGGTTAACTGTTCCTTTATGCTTTAGAGTTTTAGTTGAAAACTTCCTTTTTTTGCTTTACCAACTTTCTAGCTGCTCAACTGAATAGTTGAGTTGGGTTTGCTTAGATGGTTTGACTTAGATTAGGTCAAGTATGTTGTTTTTTCTATATCCGTAACTTTCCCATTTAAGTTATTGTTTGGTTCAAAATATACTTTCATGCAAATTAACTTCCCAGGAAGTTTAACTTCCTTGGGGTCATGGGAGTGAGTTTAAAATGCTAACTTCCCCTCCAACTTACCCTCTATCTTCCTTTAAATTCCATTTCCTCTCCAACTTCCCTCCCAACCAAACACTTCAACTCCCATGGAAGTTCAACTTCTCCTCCAACTTACCATCAACCAAACAATGCCTAATTCTCTCATCAGCTCAAACATTGTTTTGAAAAATGCAGGCAAAGACGGTTTATGGGGCACTGCATGGGCTACAGGTTAAGTCTGGTTTCTAAGGCCAAGGAGCCATTGCTGATTTCCATATTAACACCACATTCAAGAGTGTGAATGCTTCTGATTAACACAAAATATTGCAGACATTTAGCCAATTATGCAATTTTAATGTCCAAACGAGAACAATTGAAGTTCCTATGGCCCCATGGACCATCATTGATCAGCCAAGATTCCCTTTCCGAGGACTCTTGATTGGTGAGTAGTTTTCTGAAATATTTCCAGAAATGCAAAGCTGATGAATATATTCTTCTGATTTATGAATCAAATGTGTGTAGATACTTCACGACACTATCAGCCTTTGCCAATGATTAAGAAAGTGATTGATTCTATGGCCTATGCAAAACTGGTATGTGATGCAAAATTGACAAAGAAACTCCATTAAGTAGCCATAGTTTTTTGTTTTAAGATTTACCGGAGAGAACTAATCCCTTGATTTTATTCTTGTCTTTTGCAGAATGTTTTGCATTGGCACATTGTAGACACACAATCTTTCCCTTTGGAGATTCCTTCATATCCAAAACTGTGGAATGGTGCTTATTCGATTTCAGAGCGATACAGTTTTGATGATGCTGCTGAAATTGTCAAGCAAGTTATTTTATACTGATTGTGACTTCAACTAGTTTCTTTTCACCTTGATTATATTACATCTAATTTTGTATCACAATTTTGCAGTTATGCCCAAAGGCAAGGAATTCACGTATTGGCTGAAATAGATGTTCCTGGACATGCACTTTCATGGTAAGGATAGTGTTTCTCATTGTTTTTTCCAATTCTTAAAAATGCTGTTACCCAAGCTTGTTGAGTTACTTGATCCCCTTTTCCTTTATAGGGGGAAGGGCTATCCTTCTTTATGGCCATCAAAAAATTGTCAGCAGCCTCTTGATGTGAGCAGCGAGTTTACATTTAAAGTGATAGATGGAATTCTTTCAGGTTATGACTTAACTTTATAATAAGTAATACAAAGATTTTTCATTGCAACTAATAGATTAATGTAATAATAAGTAATACAAAGATTTTAAACTTATTTAGAATTATAAAGTCTATTTAGATTACAATTTTAGATTATAATCATAGCACAATATTTCATTTAAGGATATTAGAATACTGTTGCACTTCTTTTCTAACTTTTTTTAATTAAATAAAAAAAAAAAAAAAAGAAGAGGAAGAAGAAGAAGAAGCGGAGGCTGACATTTTTTGATTTTGTTTTTGTTTCAGATTTCAGTAAGATCTTTAAATTCAAATTTGTTCACTTGGGAGGTGATGAAGTTGACACAAGTAAGTTCAACAACTGTATTTGGTTCTCAAAAACCAGTATCACTTATTAATGTGGAACTTAATAATTCATCAATGGTAAATATTGTATTGTTCATTTCAGGTTGTTGGGGGTCAACTCCTCGCATAAATGAATGGTAACCATCTTATAATTTTAATGTTTAGCATTGGGGACTGTCAAGAGATTAGAGTCTCAAATGTCCTGAAACTGCAGGTTAGAAAAGCGCGGTTTGAGTGAATCTGAAGCTTATCAATACTTTGTCCTGAGAGCACAGAATATTGCTTTGTCTCATGGATATGAAATTATCAACTGGTATTTACCTCTTGGATGAAGCTAGATATCAATTAAACAATTTTACATTACATCTAATCATTATATGTAACAGGGAAGAAACCTTCAACAATTTTGGCAATAAGTTGAGCCGGAAAACTGTGGTGCACAACTGGTAACTGCTTCCTCAAGTGCTATAACATTGATAATTTATGCTTTGGATGCAATGTTATGTAGTTTCTGTGTCATAATTCTTTTTGCCATTCCTCTATTAATCATATAAAGTAAAAATATATAGAATTTAAATCGAGATTTTAAACCAAACTTACATCAGTAACTGGTTGTGTTCATGTACCTGGGTGCACTTGCCTGCCTCTAGAGTGCAGACATTGCTAGGGAGAACTACCGTATGATCTAACATGTAAATTCATGGTGATGCTGAACCAGAAGATAGATACTAATTCTTCTTCTCCATTCCTTGAAAATACAAACTTTCTTTAGAATGCTTGAAAATAGAATTGTGCGATGTGGCCCCTTTCCTTTTTGTAGTTCTGCTCTATTTCATGCATTGAATCTGAGATTTGATCCTTTGATAAATCACAGAGATTTACCATTATTTGTATCCCTTCAGTTTACAATTTCTCTTGCAGGCTTGGTGGTGGTGTTGCTCAGAAAGTGGTTGCGTCTGGGTTGAGGTGCATAGTGAGCAACCAGGACAAATGGTATCTAGATCACTTGGATACTACTTGGCAAGATTTTTACATGAACGAACCTCTCACAAATATCACTAACACTGAGCATCAGAAGTTAGTTATTGGGGGTGAAGTTTGCATGTGGGGAGAAACAGTTGATGGATCGGATATTGAGCAGAGCATATGGCCTCGCGCTGCGGCAGCTGCAGGTACTTATCATACTTCATCTTATATCTGTATACTCCTCAAATGTAAAATTCTAAAGCAGAAAAGATAATTTGTTATGGGGTAGAAGATAGCCTAATAGTCTCTGAATAAACCCTCCTTATTTTTGGATCTTGTTCTTATTTTTTCTGAATCTACTGTTGTAGAATGATTTGTGGTCATTTAACTAACCTTATTTATTTCTTTCGAATCTTTGACTGAAGAACGGTTGTGGACATCTTATGAAAAACTTGCTTCGGATCCAAAACATGTTACAAGAAGGTTAGCACACTTCAGGTGTTTGTTGAATCAAAGAGGAGTAGCTGCAGCTCCACTAGCCGGACTTGGTCGAGAAGCACCTGAAGAACCAGGTTCTTGCTACTCACAGTAGTTAGTGAATAAATAAATATAGAGATTCAGGCCCTACTCCAATTCTTCCATGAAATTTAGCTAATTTGAAATATCTCATTGTAATGATGTCATAATAATGCAAATCACAATAGAAATCAGGTAGCTTTCTGCTCCATTTCACAATTCATACCTAGAGTTGTCTTGTTATTTCCCTATATATATGCAAATTTATATTACAAATTCTATGTTTATATTAACACTTTACTAGTAAAAAGACTTCAGCCTGAACTAATGCAAGATAAGGTAAGCTATAATGGCATGTGTTCAAACTCATAAATTGGACAATCGCCTAAGAATCAGTGTTTTGTGTAAGCCTTAATGTTTAACTACTGAAAAAGCAGGCATGAAACGCCAGTTTGAATTTATTATTACAGAAATATACATATGAAAACAGGGTGACTGCTCACCAAGAGTCTGTTTTATCGACGAACGTCAGTATTCTGTGTGAATGAAAATTATCGTATAAACAGGAGTTCTAGAACAAGGCTCACTGAAGAATAGGAACATGACAGAGCTCTAATCTAAGTATAAGAATCATTTCATTAGCACCTCAAGGTTTCCAGGGTGGAGGAGGTGGAGGGCTCTGGGGATAGAGTGGTGGAACTGCTGAGAAGATGGTATTTCTGTCAATCCCAAAGCCGCCGCTGCTAGTTAGGGAGGCGAGTGCAGCAACTAGACCAGCATTTCCAGCTAAAGTTGGCTCGCTGGAGTTACTATTGTCTCGAACATCATGGAATGTGTCAAACTTGTCTGGTCCTCCAACCATGGCTCCTGTAATGTTATTGGGATTGGGGTTGTGAGTGTCGCGCCACTTCCATCCGCCTGTGCATGAGTACCTGTTCTTGTTATGGGGTGTTGATGCTCCACGGTGGCTCACATGTTTGGGGAACTTTGTACCATATCCCACAACATAGCTCATATTCATGGGATTTTTACCAAGAATGTAATCTATCTGCAGGTAGGGAAAGCAAATACCACAGAAGATCAGAATTAGGTTGATCAGCTGGAAAACTTACAATGTCTAGAAACTTGAAACTATTGAAATGCAATATACCTGAGAGGTGGCAAAACTGTGAAGTTCATCCAATAAAATGAATTGCGAACCGCAGTAAAATCCAGGAATACCAGATGCATTCATATAATCAACAAAGAGCGACGCCAAGAAGGCAGCATTAGCCACATACTGAAGAGGTCGGGGCCCTCCATGGTTCAGTTGGATCATCCCCCCTGCAAATTGTCAATCGGACCCTACTAATTAGAATAACGTGTATGACAAAATTGACACACAATTAAGCAAGTTATATGTGCTGCTAAATGCACCTTTAGTCCAGTTGTAGACATGGAATTCGCGAAGGTAAGAACACATATTTAGAACAGTGACATTATGATACATCTGCAACATGTTCTCATAAGGGTACCCTGGACTCAAGAATACCCTCAACCTGGTTAAAAGCAGCATGGCAGCAGGTAATTTGTTATCCCAACTCAGAGCGCTTCTATCTGGAGACATAAAAAATGCCTTGGAGTGCTTAGGAATGCCAGAATTAGTTGCCAGCGTAACATAGGTGACATTTCCAGTGGCATAATACAGCCACGCTGCGCCCCACATGTACTCATCATAATAGCCGGTGGAGTTGTAGAAAAATTCAATGTAAGGTTGTCCGCGGGAGTATGATCCACGCCTTCCGCTGTCTCTGGCGAAGGCAAAGACAGTTTCTGCTCCCTTCACAAGCTTCTTAGCATAGGCATTATCGTCTCTGAACACAATTGAGGCTGCTGCTAAAGCTGCTGCCATTTCTCCAGCAAGGTCTGGTCCTGCAAACACAGGTATGGATTGTCGTCTGTAATCCATATCTTCTGGTCTCTCCCAGCAGTAAATATCATCTGGTGTTGTTGAACCATTTAGAGACCCACCAACCTACATCGAATCATCAAGATTAACAAAATTTTGAGGAAATATTAATAGAACATGAGATTCAAATAAAAGGGTGGGTAAAATTACATACCTGACAATAAATTTTATCGATTTTGGTGGCGGAAGAATTGAATGTCAAGAGCAAGTAATCAGTACCCCATTTGATGAGATCACGCATATGATCATATTCACCAATGGCATGGTATTTGTGATTGTATTCAATCAGGCTCCAACTCAACATTGTCATAGTAAAAGCCATCGGAAAATGGAATTTGATATTGTTTCCTGAATCATAATATCCACCAACAAGTCCTTTGAATTCTGTATCATTTCCATCCTGAAGCCCTGAATCCCCTCTCCAGGGAATCCCATTATTCTTCGGCAATTTTCCAGCTGTGATGCATCTCATATCGTTACAAAATCTCTTGAAAAAGAAAAACAAAAAATAGATCAAAAATGAAAATAAACTTACATTTCTGGGCATTGAAGAAGAGGAGGGCCTTGTGAAGAGCAACAGTGTAGTTATCAGGGGGAGGAGGATGGGATTTGTGCTTTGGCAAGGTTTTGGCGATTATGGTAGGAAGTGCAATGACTACAAATGCAATTAGAATGGAATAAACAGTCCATTTCAAGGCTTTATGGCTGCAAATTATACAACCCAAGTCTACATATTTTTTCTTCTTGGTTTCTTGTGGATACAGTAACCAGCTTTGCTGTGTCTCGTCCAGATTATTATGTTGTTGAGATTGAAGTGCACTTCGATCCCATTCCATGTTTCGGCTTCTTTCGTCTTCTGTTGTTGATTCTGCTCCATTGATGATCTCGAATGATCCTCCCCAGTTATTCCCTGAATGCATATTAGCTCTTCTTCTGCTTTGGCGTTAGATTAAGAACAGAAGATCATTCCAGGAAGAAGAAGAAGAATCATCAAACACTAATACCCATGTCAGAAAATGAGAGTTTTTATATAGTTTGATGATTAAAGGAAAATTGTTTAACTAATCCCACGTCTCATTCTCTGTCTAACTGAAAATATTCCAAACAAATGCATGAAAGTAGAGGGCAGAGAGAGAAAAGTGTTGACTTGATGAATGTGAATATATGAAAATGAAAGCCAAGGTGATATGATAATGGAGAAGGAAGGAAAGATCATCTAAGATGTTGTGACAGTGACCTTATTTATTTTCAAACTCCTCTTGAAGGTATTACGCGTAGTTCATGTCGTTTTTCTTGTCCATTTTCAACATACCAACCTCTGACATCCACAAAACCCAATTTACCATTGGCAAAGTTACCTTATCAACTTGTTTTGATTATACAACTTAGTTCGATTCAATGTGCTTGCACGTTAGTTAAGATTAAGCTTTCAAAATTTGATAATAATTATCTAATGGGAAAATAAATAAAATTCCAGTTTGTATGTTGAACTTTTCAAATGTTGGTTTGCAGGCTTTACCTTCTAACAAACTGTCCTACATCAGCGCCCCTAGTCAGTTTGTGGGAAATAATATTATATAATATCTACAGCTGTTATTAATTGATTAATTATAGTCAAAACTAGAATTTTTGCAATTTGATAGTTTTTTTTTTTTAGAATAACATATTCTGATATGTATTTAATTATATTATTTCCAACTTAATGACTTCACTAATTGAAAAAAGTTACTTCTAAAAGTAATTAGTAAATAGAAATGAATTCTTAATCGAAAATTAGTAAGAGAGACTTCATAAAAAATGTTTAGATATCAGCAAAGGATCAAACTTTGACAAATAAACTTATTCATTCTTTTGAATATTTCAGTTTATTTTGTAAATATAAGCTCCCATAAATTAGCTCTTCCACTCAACTGTAGAGCAGTAGAGGCATCATTGTTGCCAGCAGCAAATACAAACTTGGCCCCAGAAATTTGAACAAGTCCAAAACCAAACCAAATAGTAAAATACTTGCAGACTGCAGCTTACCTTTTGGGATAATTAGGAGGACAGAAATCAAAAAAGTATTCATATTATTGAAACAAACACTCTTACACCTAGAATATCTCTGTTTATAAAACGCATTATATCATTAAGTATCTATTTCAGTACGTGTATAGAGTCATAAATACACAACGTAGCTCAGAAACTCCACAACTGGATAAACTTATTCATTCTTTTGAATATTTCAATTTATTTTCCAACAATTTGTTGTAACACCCATACATATCACAGTTGATGGGTCAATCTTCTTTGCCATTTTTGGCCTCAACTCCTTTCAAGAACTTCAAGAACCAATAGGCAGAAGACTTGGGGTGACGGGTGAGGCCATTCTTGTAATCAACATAGATCAAACCAAAACGCTTGGTATAACCTTGAGCCCATTCAAAGTTGTCCAACAATGACCACGCAAAGTATCCCCTCACATCCACTCCATCCCTGTCCATGCCATTTGCAAACAACATCACAATCAACAAAAGTGAAAACGCGAACAAAGAAAGTTTCCGTTTTTCAGTCCAACGAAATGAGGTTGCGTTATCTTTAAATGGCATTTCAGCTCACAACTCTGAAGTGTCTTTAATGAAGTAAATTGCATGTAAATGGCATCATAACAAATATGATATAACTCACTTGATTGCCTGAGCAACTGCGGCAAGATATCCTTTGTAATATTGAACTCTCAGTTTGTCATCGAGCATTTCATGGATTGGGGCATTTGAGTCTTCTTCATCATCCATACCTGTCAAATGGTGTAAGATGAAGCTTCATAGAAAAAAAAAAAAATTATCACAAACCTTTCAACTGAACATTGAAAGCAAGTGTTACTTGCATACCGTTCTCTGTAACATAAATTACGGGATTATTGTATGTCTGCGTTATGTAATTGAGAGTCTTCCGCAGGCCCCAGGGGCAAACATAAAGCCAACTGGACGCTGCCTGATACAGATAGATAGAATTCATCATGACAGGAAGCAATGTAGTTGCGCAAATGGACAGAAAGGTCAAAATCATACCTTCTCACCAATTGTCTCACCTCCTTCCCATTCATCTGTTAGTAAGTGACGTATAACATTGGAATTAGCGGAAAGAAAACTATAATAAAAAGGAAAAGTAAGAATATTTTTTACCAAGTCTCTCCACTGATTGGGCTTTATAGTAATATCCTTCTACATTGCTATCTGTAGCATCAGTGATGAACCTTGAGGTGTAGTGATTTAGACCTACAAAGTCAACCGCATTCTTAAGTAATTCCTTGTCTTCATCTGAGAATTTCGGAAGTTGATCTCCAAGAGCTTCACGCATAACTTCTGGGTAATCTCCAAAATAAATTGGATGCAAGTACCTGTATTTAAGAGCAAATATTACTGGCTTATGCTAGCTAATGTCAATCTATAACCATTTAGAGTTCAAAATCACAACTCATTTCAAGTTTCAACTGGAAAAACAGCAAAAGAGCTTAAAAACATTTGATAGCTTGCGTCTTTACTTCAATCAGCAAAGTCAAGTAGTCAACTGCAACACCATCTCAGAACCCTCAAACAATCCACACAAAAATTTAACAAGCATGCATAAGATTGATATCGCTCTATCAATAGCTCACAAACCAAATGACATATGAGACAAAAATCCTAAAGAAGTAGCAGGAGAACTACCATCCAAGCTGGAAATCAAGACGCCTTTTTGCAGCAATTTTGTCCTTGGTTTCTTCTGAATTAGGTTCTGCCCATTCACAATCCACCACTAGACCTATTTGACCTCCTTGACTCTCCTGGAAAACAGCAGAACAGGATGTTACCTCCTGAAAAAACATAAGGAACAGAATGCTATTCTCCGAATGATCTAAATAACCTAAAAGCCATTATCCTAGATCACATTGATTCTTCCAGAAACTAGTTCTTCCACTCAACTATATAGAGCAGTAGAGGCATTATTGTTGCCGGCAACAAATACAAACCTGATCCCAGAAATTTGGACAAGTCCAAAACCAATGTTGGATATCTTCAACATATATAACCAAACAATTATGGCAGAGAGATTGTACCTTGATGTATAAACCTGAAGGTAAAAAGTAAAAAACAGACAGACAGCATACCTTATACTTACTGCGGTATATGGAAACAGCTGCTGCATGGGCCAGCAGCTGGTGGTGAGCAGCCAAATATGGTTCTGTTGCTGATTGTTCATATCTTCCAGGAGCAAATATTCCACAATCATATCCATTGATTGCTGTTTGCATTGGCTCATTTATTGTAATCCAATCCTTAACACGATCGCCAAAACTTGCAAAGCAAGTTTCAGCATAGATTGCAAAGTATTTTCTGAACATTTTTCCATAAAATAATGAAGTCACATGTATCATTAATGCAAAAGCAAATACTCTATATAATTAACACCATAAGCAAATATTAATCTAAAAAAAAAAAAAGTTGCACTAAAATAAGTACTCACACAATTTCCTTATTTAACCACCCTCCCATAGACTCTTCAAGATGCAAGGGAAGATCCCAATGGTACAGAGTTATATATGGCTTGATACCTGCAAAAAGAGGTACATATCAATATTGCTGCACATGGACAGAAATCAAGCACAGACAACTTCTTACCCTTTTCAAGAAGAGAATTAATGATATTGTTGTAGAATGCAATCCCTTCAGTATTGACTTTGGTTCCCAAACCATCTGCCAGTATAGTGAACAAATATATTAATAAAGAAAAGAAATGTAGAAGATATATGCACCTTTCATCCATCTAAAACCATCAACCAATACCCTATTATTAAGAATGATAAGGCATCACTCTGTGAGACAATTCTCCAACCCAAGTTAGACTAGGAAGCCACTGACTTGACCATATACACCATGCATAAGTTGTCCTCTAGGCAAAGGTTGGTTTCTCATGTTTAGTTCAACCATGTTCGATTTGTTAAATGCACAAGAGAAAAAAATTACAAATAACAATTACTTATCTGAACTGCTTAGCAAAATGAGTTAAAAAATACATATTGCACTCAGAAAACTTACCAGGAAAGATGCGCGACCATGATAAGGAAAAACGATAAGCCTCAAAACCCAACTTAGCAATCAGTTCAATATCTTCCTGTACATCAATATTCAATTGTTAAAACAAAAATTGATGTAGAAGTACATATAATATAATGGAAGAGTTGAAGAAGAAAGGAAATGTAATGGGAATATTGGTAGGAAGAATCAGTCCACAGGCCCAAAACCTTTCCTAGTATATTCTAGAAGAGGAAAATCAACTAAGGATAAGAATATTGGTGGTGAAGAAAAGGGAATCATTCCACATCAGCAGAATTAGTTCTATAGCAGCCTATATGTAGTGAACTGTATTTCTATAGGACGCATCTTTTGTTTTCAAAGAATTATAATCAATGAAATGAAACAGTAAATTATATTTGAATCCAGCTTTATCTCTTGAATCAGTTATTTAGTTCTCTTTTGGATTCACAGCGTTCTAATCTCTATCAAAATGTTAACTCCAAACACAAATGAGAAAAATGAGGTATGCATCCTAAGCTAATAAGACTTGAGCCCTAAACACAAATCATTACAAGTGGAGAGCAGAGTGACACAACACAAGCGAGAAACACACCCATTATTTCAACTTAAACAGGCTTTGTTACTCAGTTTGTGGATATGGATGATTACAAAATGTTGGTATCTGTTAGAGTTCAGAACAACAAGGTTGATGTACCAAATCAAAATTGTGATAAAAATGATGAACAAGCCTGATTTTAGTTCGCTCAATGTAAGATTTAGATTCAATCTGAAAACAGAGTTGCAGTCTGATTTGAAAAATATCCAGTCCATGATTGCATTAAATGCTTGAACCAACAACTAATCTGAATGGATCAATGTTATGGAACAAGGCTAGAGTCCAACTACACAAGGCGTTTTGCAATTATTCAAACATCAAGGAGGTAGTACTGAGAAAAAAGGCAAAAATTTGACCTGGTATCGATGAAAATGATCCACGGCCACATCACCATTGCTTCCGTCAAGAATTTTTCCTAAATAAAACAAGAAAACAACCTTGTAAATAAAAGGATAACGAATTTCATTCAACCATTTATTTGAAAAAGGCCGTACCTTTAGTATGTGAAAAAGCATCCCATATGCAAGGACCCCTACCACCTGCATTGCAGCCTCCTTCAATCTGTAAAAATAAATAAAATAAAATAAAAAACCACAAGGATTTCGTTTGGATTAGAGTCTACGGTGAAACAAAGAATATATTTTTGGAAATAGTATTTTCAAGCAATACTCGGATTCTCAGAAAGAAAGAAACCAAAATAAAATGCACAATCGCTAGCTAGCAGTAAGGGAACTGGAAAAGAATGCAGATCAAGATTTGCAACGGATCAAGTAGCAGTAGAAGGGTATATAGAAAAAAGGGTACCTGGTAGGCAGAAGTAGCAACACCAAAGAAAAAATCAGGAGGAAAATCAGAGCGAGAGACCTCTTTTGCATGCAAATATTGATGTTCCTTCAACAGTTGCTCCTTCTTTGTCATTATTGTTTCGTTGGAGTTAAAGTTACAGAGAGAGAGAGGGGAGTGGTCAATGGGCAGTCTGCGTATTAAGCTTTCAAATTAAATGGCCCACGTGGAAATTTCAGAGAATCCACGACGATGAGCAAAGCTAATCCGTTTGTGATGAACCATTAATTATTACAAACAAATAAAACGACAAATGTTTCCCAATCTCTGCGGAGAAAAAAAAACAACGTTATTTACACTCAATTTGAGGTTGACAATTCTCGTAGCAGCTGCTAAGAAAACACCTCATCTTTTCCGAAAGCCATACATACAAATACAAACACAATCACTTCCAACACGTTTTCAAATCAATTCTAAACGCCACTTATTTTCAACAAAATAATACAGCTATAGCTAGTGACCCTAGGAAATAAATAGATAATGGAGATTTGGCCTGGAGAAAACGCGAGACGACAGCTACAAGTAATCTTTCCAGTAAAATTGCCCCTTGAATTGGACTAGTAAAAACAAACATGCTTACTCACACAACAAATTGCATGACAATTCGGAAATATAACAGAGTCTGCATCATAATATGTAGATATGTACACAAGATTCATCAAGCTGTATATTCAACCAGCATAACAGCATTACATGTAATTCTAACAGATTCATGTTTTTTTCCTAAAGCAAAGTCTTCCAGTAAAAAGATCACTTCAATGGCTTCAAACCCAATTGAGCTCGCAGCTTATTAGCCTCTGCAATCTCAGGATCTGGGTGGTCTGTGCCGTCATCCTTCTTTTCCTTCTTTGCTTTCTTCTTCTTTGGTTCTTCTTGTCCATCCCCACGCCTCTTAGGACTGCTGCTGTGGTCGTACCTCTTGCGATCCCTGCTCCTACTTCGACTCCTTGAGTGACTTCTTCGCCTGCCGCGGTCCCTATCTCGCCTCTCCCGTTCCCTCCCTTCCCTCTCCCGTTCTCGCTCTCTCTCACGACCATAATCTTTTTCTTCTCTCAAGCGATAACGATCCCTATCCCTATCCCTATCTCTGTCCCTATCCCTGTCCCGATCTCTGTCACGATCTCGGTCCCTGTTTCTGTCACGCCCACGTCCCCGATCATAGTCCCTATCATAGTCTCGATCATAGTCTCGGTCCCTGGGAAGACAGGAAAATCAAGCACCATTCATAAGAACAGTCTCATTTTGCGACAATAATAATTCTGCAAATCATAATTGAATGGTAAATATAATAATCCCTTTCATCTAGAAAAGTGATGGAAAATCTATATTCACACTTAGATAAAAGAACTGACATGAAATTGTTTGATCCATCATACTTCTCACTGCACACTGTCAGTGCAGAGAAACCTGGCAGGATCATAAGATATCAATGTAGGAAGCTATTTAAAAACCAATGGCTTTAAATGCCATGATCAAAATGGTCTTTTTTTAGCATGTGTGTGTGTGTGTATGTGAATACACTGGCTAAAAATTTCATAACAGCTTCCATTGTGTTCTCATCATCTTCAGCTATAGTTCTAAATAGATGAACGAGGTAGGAAAACCCACTCATTTAGCAAAAACCTTTTCACACATTACACTTAAAAATAGAAATCTCAAAACCATGCCTAATCTTTAAAGTGACACCCTAGTAGTAGCGCATTATCAAAGTTATTGGGAACAAAAGCAGAAGTTATTCAGATAAAAACCTCAATTAAATATAAACAAAATAAACATTGGGCAATGTATGCAAGCAATACGGAATTCATTTTCATTGTTTTGGAAGAAATAATAGTTATTAACACATTTCAATATATTTTTTATGTTAAGAGACCTTCAACCTACATAACCTACAGTAAATTTACCAACATAAGAGAAGATGGAATCAGGATACACTTCATGCATGACATAACATTAACAAATGCAGCAACCATATCTAGACAGAGCTTACCTGTATCTGTGACTCTCACGTCTTCTATCCCTATCCCTTTCTCTTGTGGGACTTCTGCCATGGTAATAATCCTGACAAAGTTTGAAAACCAGATTTAGTAAAAAGCTAAATGCAAGTACAAAGAAACACAACATAATACTGAATTTTTTTTCCAGAAAGAAAGAATACCCGTTCATCAATCCCGTTATCTAATCCATCATTCTGTTCATTCTCTTCCTTCTCCTCTTCCTCTTCAAAATCATCTTCCAGCACACTTTTTCTTGGTTCAAGTGAACCAAGCGATTCAAGAGTCCATCTGTTGATAAAGAGTGAGTTAACTTAAATCTTTATGAACAATGGCACACAGAACAAATAACAACTAAACAACCAACGGTAAAAACACAAGAACAGTATGGAATTTCTCTGAACTGAAGAAATATAGCTATTAAGATTTCTATTCGTTGTGAAATTACTTGAAGAAGATCTTTGAAAATAGACAAAAAGTTACCTTTTCTTCATGCGAGGAAGAGCAATGTCACAGGAATAATCTTTTGTAATAAGCTCATCTATAATCTCATCCACATGGGTCAAAGCAAATTCTGCCAAATAAAAAAAAGAAGAACAAAAAAAAAGTGTTAAATACAATTTTAAAGTGTTGGGAAAATTATACAAGAAGCAGTAGCAAGGTATTTAACTTACTTCCATCAGGCAGCTTTTGCCTCAATTTTCGATAGTCATTGTACAAAGGCTCTAGGTAGCGGTACACATCAACATCAGATCCCGTAAGCCGCAGATAAAAAGCACCAAGTATACGCACATATCTACATCAACCCAGTTAACAATAATAAACAGAGCTTTAGAACAATCAAAAGATAATAGCATAAGTGAAAAATTAAAAACAGCTTGATTATTATGACAACATAAAGGATGTAAATCCCAAGTGGGTAAGATAAGAGAAAAACCCAATTTTTTATATTCCAGAGGCTGCTTGTCATCGACATAAGAAGCAAGCAAACATACCCCTCCACAGTTTATGGAAGATAATACAAGGCATTACAACCAATATAATTTTTTCCTTACGAAAATTGTAGACTTCAAATTTCTAGTTTTTCAATAAATCCACTAGTATTCAATTCCCAGAAACAAGAAATTATATATAACAAGAAAACAAAATTATAACGAACAGAATAGAAAGAAATTACGTACTTGTAATCGTCATTCTTTATGAACTCTACCACAATGTCCTTCTCGGGCTGGATCTGAAGCATCTTCATAACCAAGCACATAAAAGGCGTAGGTTTGCGGCTCCCACCGTAGGTACCACCAAGATGGTCAAGCTCCATGGCCTTATCCACAAGCGTTTCCGCCGTTAAACCAAAGCATTGCTCCTTCCAGTAGGTGTGCTGATATATCTTAGACCTAAGAATCTTCTCGACGAGATTCTGTGGATTGGTGCCCCTTATACTCTTAGCCGCCGGATCGGTGCGATTAGCCATCGATCAATTGAATCCAAAAATGCCAAATCTAACCTAATCCGTATAAGAATGGCTGATAAGCCAGAAACTAAAAGCCCCAATTGAATTTATAAATTGTAATTGTAAAGCGCTTAATGGGAGTGCAATTACCGACCACCGGAGAGCAATGTCCGTAGACTGAGAGATTGGCCGGTGAGCCGTGCTCCGGTTCACGAATAAGAGAAAATGGAGAAAAGCAGCTTTAATAGGTAGAATTAGAAAAGGGCGGTACCGGTGAGAGATGCGTATGGAAAAGGATATGAAATTTAGGGTTTAAGTAAATTATTAAGTAAACTACGCCGTTTTGTGTAGTTAAAGAAAGTATTAAGGGGTAATTACTATTGGGTCCTTGAGGTTTGGCTTAATAGACTCGAAGGTCCCTCTATTTCTAAAATTGTATTAAATAGTCCCTAACTTTTTAAAATTGTACTCTGAGGTCCTTCCGTTAGCTTTTTCCGTTAGTCAACAAAAAAGTCAACGTTATTTTTTTCAAAATGACAAAAATACCCTTTGATTTATTTGAATCGAACCGGACTAATTAAATCCAATTTTAAATCAAATCAATGTAAAAATTAAGAATGTTCAGATCAAAATTCGAACTAAGGACTTTCAACTTCTAAAACATGCCTAATGACCAACTACACCAAGACACTTTTATTATCCACATTTAATATGATAAGATTTTATTGTTTAAGTTACAACTATTCACATTTTATGACTATAGCAATTATCTATTTTTTCAATTAAAATTTTATTAAATAATTACATATTTATTTTTTTATCATCCTAGAAAAGTCTGAAAGTTAGACCCTAAAGTTTAACTTTTCCGAAAAATTAAAAAGAGTTTACAGAAAATTTAGTGTTTATTTGGAGAAATTAACAAAAATTAGAAAACTC
>CANUEY010663705.1:0-42964 GCA_948099555.1 Croton setiger
GAAAACATATTTCTCGAGGATATATAAAAATATGCAAACACAGAAATATATATATATATATATAGATATATATATATATATATATATATATATATATATTCCTCTTTCTGGAAGTATTTACCAAATTGGTAAGAATTAGAGCGAGGAGTAGGCGAAAAGACCAACTCAACCATATCAGTTAAATTAGTTAGATTATGAAAATAGTCCATTCTTTATTAGAATTTCCCTTACCATTGTGGGTCTGTAGTATGTCTGACTATAAGCTTTACTATTATTAGCCTTATAATAGTAATTCTTGGTAATTTGCTTTATAAATTGTGATTACAATTTAGTTAATTTGTGTGTATATTATTTCCTGTCAACAAATTTAATCTCATGATAATAAATCATTTAAAATTGAATGGTCACTGATCATGAATCTGTCTTGACTATTTCTGACCAACAAAATTGGCATAAAATGGCCAAATCAGAAGCACTTCTGCTGAGAAACTGCAAAGGGATAGCCAAAAAAGCTTAGACATAAATCATGATCATGGGGAGGGAGATTGTCAACGTCAAATCGACATCATCATCGTCTCCGGCAAGGCCCTACTACGTTGGCCAATCTCGCTCTTCCTTCGATCATTCTAAGCAACGACAAGCTATCCGAGCTTCTCCAGCTCGAAAAACCACCACCTCTACGGCATCCATCACCCGGTACCATAGAATTAATACTAAAAATAATGGTATCATTATTAATAATACTGATAATATTAAATGGTCCAAGTCCAATTCAAGATCAATGAAAATTACCATTTCTAAATGGTGGAATGCTCCAGAAAAGAAGAGGAAAATAAGACTTGCTCAATATAATCTTTATTCAGTTGGAGGAAAAGTCAAATATTCTTTCAAGAAAAGTTTTCGTTGGATTAAGAGGACTTGTTCTAGGATTAAGCATGGATTATCATAATTAATCCTTTATTATTATTATTATTATTTTCAAAAATAAATATTTTGGGATGATATTTCGGATTTTTTGATGTCTTCTGCAATCTGAACTTACGAAACTCTAATTAATTTTATAATTTCGCAACTTTAAATTGCCAAAAATATTTAAATATTTTTTTACTGAAATTACTAAAAAAACAAATTGCTAAATGAACGGTTAAGCGGCGTCGTTTGATAAAATCTCCGCTACAGGAAGCAAAATAGCGCGGGAAATTTTATCCCTCCCTCCATTCTATTTCGTTCGTTGTTTCCTTCACCACTCCCCACTCAATTCATCGCAGCTCTGAAAAATGAGGAATCAGCAGCACGAATATGAGAAATCTCGATTAATAACCTTGGCTCTCGATTGCGGCTTCGACGTAGAATCAGCTCGGAAATGCTTAGATCGTTTGATTTCCCTTTACGGTAATATTTCTCAATCTATGTCCCTCAATTCCTAAATCTGAATAATTTCGATAAACATATTGAAAGGTTTGATTGTCTGAATTTACTGAGGTAATTTTTTATTTTATTGAAGGCGATGATGGTAAAGATTTTGTAACTGTGGAGTGCTGCGGTGATGACTTCCTTGCGGCTTTAGCTGAATCTATAGAAGATAGTGAGGATTGGGATGATGATTTACAAGCTGTAGAATCAGAAGTTTGTGGAAATTTAAGTAACATTTTTAAGAAAAATAGTATTAGCAATGTTAAGGTTGAAGTTGATGTTGATAATGATGATGTAAAAGGATATATTAATGTTATTGATGATTCACCTGAACCTAAGAAGCAGAAGAAAACATGGATGGAGTTGGATTCCTCTAGTGATAGTGAGGATTCAGATTTTAGTATTGTAAAAGAAAATGATTCTAGATGTACCTCCTCGAGTAAACGTTTGTCAAGATCTTTGGTAAGAATTTTCTGCTTGGAAAAATTATCATAATGTTGCTTTTTCCACAGATTTTGAGAATTCATGGGGGTTTGCTATATTAATTGCTTATTAGGACTAGCTTATGATGTAATAGTCACTTGTTCTTGATTCTATGATATAGTGATCGTAAGAATCTTCTTATTTGTATGCACCATATGTTTAGAGGATCATTTGTTCATTTAAATTAACTTAATTGATGTTGATTTTACTGAAGGATTGCAAGAGTGGTGTTACTCAATGTTCAATTTCGTCGATTTCCAAAGAAAAACAGCAGCTTCCAAAACAAAAGGATGGACAGCGGATTCTCACTTACGAGGAATTACAAGCTTTGGATGACTTTGAATTGGCCAATGTTGTAATATTTGGCAACATGGCATTTCGTCCTTTGCAGCATCAGGCTTGTAAAGCTTCTGTGGCAAAGCAAGATTGTTTTGTTCTCATGCCAACTGGAGGTGGTAAAAGTCTATGTTATCAGGTTATATCTCTCATCCTTTACCTTTGTTGATAGAGAAAGCATTCCCATATTTTTTTTCTCCTGTTGTTTGGTTCATCTTATAAAACGGTAGGATTATAGTTGCTTCAAACTGATGAGGTTTTGATTACAGGCTGCAAGTTGTAGCAAAAATAAGTGTTTCTGCTACCAAGGATTTGAATGTTCTCTTCGCAGTCCATTCAATTCCTTCCAAATGGTATAAGTGAACCACTGTATCACCCCTTACCTTTCTTCATCATTTTACGAAATTCTCTGGTCTTAGTTTTCTTCCTGATAGTGATACTATTAATTGCGTGTTGGTAGAAGATACACATCTTCAAATACCACAAGCAATTTCTCAGGTTCAACTCTTTTTCTTTCCTCGGTTATTTAGAAATTTATGTTTAATTAAAAATTTTGAGAAGATCTATTTGGCTTCTGAGAAAATGCGGGGAAAGATAAAATTGAGAAGAATAGAGTTGAGACACTTGGGTCTATAGGCTAAACGAAAAGTATCTAGTTAGAATCTTAAAGTTTGTTTCAATATCATTATTCTAGCCTTTTGAGAAGCTTAATGAAATTTTTGGTATCCCTTGGTGGTTTGATCTCTGATCTGAGTTTGAAATTGAATAAATCATGTTGAATTTGTTTGCTCTCCTGCTGTGCTAAAGCCTAAGAACGTTGGTGCAGTTTTAGGGCCTTTGGAACAAATGAAGTTCACAAAATTTAGTGAAATTCGTTTGTAAATCCACTTTGTCATATTTGGAAGTAAGAAAAAAAAATTAAAATTAGAGAAGTTTAAATTAGTCATTTTAAAGGCATTAAATCTATTTTGCAAATGAATTTGATTAGGAATTCTACAATCCTAATTCGTTCATTCCAATGTGTGGTTTAGTTTCTCATCTAAGGCTTTATGTACTAAAAACACCCATTTAATCCATAGATGAGTCCATTCAAATCCTGTTGTTTGATTGTACAGTGTTTCACTTATAGCATTTGGAAGGAATTGAACGGACTGCATTTCGATGCTTCAAACACCTGATGTCGAATGTGAATGATAAAGCAAAGCAGAATTCAACTTCCCAACAAATAATATGGCCAAAATTTATTAAGTTTTTGTTATTCAGAGCAGAGCTAATATGTTTTAGTATTTCAAATTTCTTAGTCTTTCAAACTATAAGTGATTGCTTTCTGGTCTTTGTTTAGTCTTTGAAGCAGATGAAGCTATCAGCTTATATTTAAAATATTACTCAAGTCTTGACATATATCATTGTCCAACTTGTTCAGCTTCCAGCAACTCTGAAGCCAGGTGTTACTGTGGTCGTGTCTCCTTTACTTTCTCTCATTCAAGATCAAATTGTAACCCTGAATTTCAAATTTGGAATACCCGCAACTTTTTTGAATTCTCAACAAACTGCTTCCCAAGCTGCTGCTGTCCTTCAAGAACTAAGGCAAGGTTCTTCCCTCTGCTGGGATCCAATAGAAAATGTTTCTCTCAGTTATTTTATTTTTCCTTTTGACAATCCTTCAACGAGACTCTTGTTTCAGATCAGTTGCTACTTTAATTTATATATTCTGGGCTGTTTCCCTTCAGCAGCTTCATTGTTTCATATGGATTGATTTTTTAATTCATGCTATGCTTTTCATTCCCCCAGGAACGACAAACCATCATGTAAGCTCTTATATGTGACTCCTGAAAGGATTGTGGGAAACTTGGCATTTCATGATATATTAAACTCCCTGTATCGGAAGGTATTCTTTACAGGTTCCAATCAAAATTATATTTAAAACGTGTTCTCAGCAGATTGTTGGTTTTGTTATTAACATTTTCATTAAATCACAGAGACAACTAGCAGGTTTTGTCATTGATGAAGCACATTGCGTGAGGTATTTTCTTCCCCTATAATTGATGGCTTTTCCAAGTTAACTACAGAAATCATCTTCTCTCTAAAAAGTACAACATTGCATGCTTTATCTTATTTCTAGACTATATCCTTTTATTAATCACGCGGGTTCATGCACAAGATGGGAACTTTAATTTCTTACAAATAGAGTAATAATTCCCAAATTTCTATATTTTAAAAGAAAATTTGTATTTTAGATTGTTGATTTCCTTATTTAACTTCTACTACTTATCATTTATATTAATTCAAATTATGTTTCCCAGCCAATGGGGACATGATTTTCGTCCAGATTATGGGTTATTGGGATGTCTTAAGCAGAATTTCCCTGATGTTCCACTCATGGCTTTGACTGCCACAGCAACGCATTCGGTTCGTGAGGTAATTTGTTTGTGATGCTTTGTTATTATTTCAGCCTTCTTGTAACAAAGAAATACGCTCTCTTCTGATTCTTTTATATGCAGGATATCTTAAAAACTTTAAGAATTCCACAAGCTCTTGTGCTTGAGACAAGCTTCGATAGACCCAATTTAAAATATGAAGTGATTGGAAAGACCAAGGAAACACTAAAGCAGCTTGGACAGCTTATAAAAGATCGTTTCATGAATCAATGTGGAATAGTGTACTGCCTTTCAAAAAATGAATGTGTTGAAGTTTCAAATTTTCTGAATGCAAAATGTAAGATTAAAACAGTATATTATCATGCTGGTCTGGCTGCTCGTCAAAGAGTCGAAGTTCAGAGGAAATGGCAGGTGGGTGAAGCCCAAATTGTATGTGCTACCATTGCTTTTGGGATGGGAATTGATAAACCAAATGTCGTAAGTTCATTTAAAGCCTTTGCTTTCTCTCTTAAACTTATTTTGCAATTTTTTACTTATCTTCTGTGATTTGGCTTTTGATACTCTACAAGATATATGAGGAAACTTAGAGTTTCTTTTCTGATACACTCAGCGGTTTGTTATCCACAATACCATGTCTAAATCAATTGAAAGCTACTACCAAGAATCTGGAAGGGCAGGAAGAGATAATCTACCTGCCACATGCATTGTTCTATACCAGAAGAAGGACTTCAGTCGGGTTGTATGTATGTTGAGGAACGGACAAGCACGTAAAACAGAAAGCTTTAAGACAGCAATGTCCCAGGCTCAGAAGATGAAACTTTACTGTGAACTCAAGGCAAGATTACTTACTATTATTTTCTTGATTATACAAGAAACTATCCTTCTTACCTTACAAAGTCTAATAGTACCTATCTTCTTTTTTTTTTTTTTTAACTCTATCTAAAAACTCTCCAGGATGAATGCCGAAGACAAGCCTTACTCGAACACTTCGGAGAGTCTGTTGATCGAAAAGACTGCAAATATGGTTCCAATCCATGTGATAATTGTCTGAAAACATCCATGTGAATATATACATCCAGTTTTTGTTTGTTACTGAGAAAATGCTCAATCTCATTACTGTATGTGGCCACATTGTGCTTCTTTTGTGTGAATTTGCACATGCGTGGGGCTCCGTGACATCTTATATTGTAATTTCTTTGAAACTAGATGATGTTTTAAACAATGAGGGTAGCATATTCACCATGCTTACTCTGTATTCTACTCAAAGGAGGAAACAAAGCCTAACTTGTCATTATCAACTAAAGGTACTTCAGACCAAACTCATTGTTTGATTTTGGATTTTCTGCAAAACTTGCTTCATTTGTAACCAATTTCACATGCACTCTCATTCGGGAGCATGTGGCAAAAGAAGTTAGGATGTGATGGGGTGTGGTATGGTAAAGCCAAGAAGGCATGATGAACCAAACCTCACAACATCAGTCAATAATCAATGTATTATATCCAGTTTAAGTGTCATCAAACTGCTTGATAAGAAGCTATTGATAATTACTAGGGAGAGCAAATTTCGGTAATTACCAAACCAAATTAATTAACCGAAAATCGGTAACGGTAATTTACCGATCGGTAATCGGTAATAACTGTCGGTATTTGGTAGCGGTTTCGGTAGGCGAGTTTAAAATTTTCGGTAAAAAAAATTATCGAATTACCGAAAAAATTATCGAATTTGGACTCCTCAAAACTACATTGTTTTGTGTTACTATATATATATATATATCATTCGGTGATCGTGACGTTTTAAAATTATAATGGTTTTCACAGATTCGGTAATCGGTAAATTACCGTCGGTAATCGGTATCGGTAATCGGTAGTGAGACCAAAAAATTTCGGTTACCGACACCATTCAGTATTGATAATGCTAGTAGTAAAAAATTTATTGTTTAACAGATTACCGACCGTTCGGTAACGGTTACTGAATGCTCACCCCTAATAATTATTAGCATTTGTTTCTGTTTCAGTGCCAAATGAATCTCTACTTCTATTTCCATATTTCTTGGCATTTGGTTTGAGTAAGATTCCTCTTTCAACTGAATTTACTTAAGAAGAAAGTTGATTCCAGAATGGTATGATGCTTACCAGGAACAAAGTACTTGTCCCATTCAATCATTAGAATAAGAAAATTGATATTTTTATTGTTCCTTACAGAAACTATCTAGTTAGGTTGCATTTTTTTGTATGTATATCATATTAACTAATCATTTTAATAATCATTGTTCAATTTGTCAGTTCTTGCAGAGTTCTTTTCTTAATTCATGAAACACATTGCATGTTAATTATTGACCTTAATCAAAATCTAAATACCTAATTTATCACTTGTCATCCATTTTTAATTGTTAATTGCAGGCTTTTTTGGTCAATAAGATATCTAAGATCTAAGATCTACATAGATAAAGGTTAGTTTCATCTTTCATTAAATTTATATCCAAATTACTTATAATATGCTTTCATGTGCAGAATTTGATGGAATATTTTGATAGATCACATGTAACCATGTAAGTATTGTAATTAACATCCATCCATGTTTTCCTTTTTAATTTAATTTAATTAATCAGATTTTGACATGCTACCAAACCCCAATAATATATTCATGTTTTGATCATAAAAATTGCTTATAAGCCTTTGCTTAAATCCAAATATTTCTTAATCTGGACAACCCATTTTCTTTTCCTTGGGACTTAAATAAAGGCAATTGGCCCTTTTTTCTTTTCTTTATTTTTCTCATTTTATAATCTAAGGTATATTTTTGGTGGTTTGTGCTTTCTGCTAGTGGGGAAGATGGGAAAGTCTTGTTTAAGATTTATTTGTTTTTGAAAATTCTTGATTTGATGATGACACAGAATCTAAGCAGGAAAATGATACAAAGGCTTTATCTTGTTTTTTTATTGATTAAAAAAAATTAAAATTAATTTTAATTTAATGATTAAATTTAAAATTTGGTAATTCATGAAGAGAAATCTTATTTTAATGATTAAAATTAAAATTTCAATTTCGAAACTTTTTTAAAAGAAATAAGGTAAATTTATATTTTAAATCCGAAATCTCTATATTTTATTATCTTTTTGAAAAGTATGATCGGTCAATATAATAATATATTAACATTGTACACTTTAGCGAATTTATATTCGATATTAGTTAATTATTTAATGCTAATAAAAAAACTGAATAATATAAAAATAATTATAATTCAACATGTAAAAAACCTAATTCCAATGATTTTGGGAGTATGTATATGTACTTGTGTAGTTGTAATTGGAACCGTTCATTAATTTAACTCTAGAATTTAACAATTGGTCAAACATAGGGATGTTGATGAATTTTGGGATTTTAATAGAATTTCAGAATCGAGCCATATAAATTGAAATTGAACCGAATTGAATTTATTCAAATACTGAAATTGGAAAAGATTTAATTGTTGACATTAATAAAAAAAGTCAATTTAATAGCAATTAACCCAAATAGTGATCCGAAATTGGAATTTAACCAATAGCCATAGAAAATGGAGGAAATTTTGGAAAATAAAAAACTAAAATAATACAAATCAGAACCAAAAAGATATTTTGGTTTTCTAAAGAGCTAAATCAAACCGAACCGAACCGCTGGTCAAACATGACAGAAAAAACCCTATTTAGAAAAAAAAAAAAACACGCAGCAAGCAAGAAAGCAAAAATAATAAATATACACGGATACAATTGAAAATTGGAGTTACATATGTTCTTACCAGAACCAGTAGAAATAGAAGCAGTTGCAGTATTTAATAATTTCACAGTCTCAGATTCACATTTCAAAAGAGAGAGGTGACTCAGTCTCAGTCTCTCTCTCTCTCATCCTCAGGTTCAACTCACTCAAAAATTTATTGCTCATAAATCACATTTCATAACCATTCTTCTACCATTACCATATATCTCTCTTCTTCTTCTTCTTCTCTCTTCCTTCACTGACTTTTTTTTTTTTAAACTGTACTATCTTTTTTTTTTACTGCATTCTCTTTTTTTGGGCCATTTCTTCTTAACCTTAAAAAATCTTTCTGTATCTTCTACCATTTCCTGGTTTTATTTGCAGTTCATTTTTTAAAATTTTATCTTTTTGGCCTTTTCTTTACAACCCTAATATTGTCTTTGGACTGACATTAATTAAATTCTTTTTTTCCTTTGTCTTCTTGCTTGTTAAGTTCCAAAACTAACCCAATTTGGAAAAAAGTTTCAGTGGTTGAGGTGTGAAGAATGGGTTTTGTGTATTGGTTGAGGAACTGTCGAGATTGATTGGAAATTGGCTTAAAGTTTGAATCTTTAAGGTTACCCATTTGATCTAAGTTGTTTTTGGGTACTCCTCATTTTGCTTTGCAGAGATGGGATTTTGTTGATTTTATGTTTTGCTGAAGAAAAAGACTAGCTTTTGTGTCCTGCAATTGAAGGATCTCAGGTAAAACTTTTGGTTGATGTTATTTGTGTTTTTTAAAGTAATGCCATTCTAGGAAGTTATGTATTTGTTTGTTTCTTGATGGTCTTTGAAATTCGGTCAATTTTTTCTAGAATGATTTAATTTAGCTAAGGTGTATGAGCAATGTAGCTGACATTAGGTGTGCTTGTGATTTGAAACCCAAATCAACTTAATTTGTTACTATATTAAACACATTATCCTTGGACTTCTTGGACTTTTTTCAAATCCATGAAGATAAATTATCCAAATTGGCTTATGGATTTTGTTTATATTCTTCATTTTATGACCTAAATTGTAAAAGACGAAGTATATAAGGTTTGTGCTAATTGTTTTATATCAGAACCATGGTGGAACACATTTGTATGCTTGTGTAATTAGTAGCCTAACCTTCCTTTGGAGAGATTTACTTTTTGTATTGATGTTTCCAAATTTTTGTTTTGTAGATGAGATATGGAGGGTGCGAGAAAGCGTTCAAAGGGAGGCTTTTTCCACTTCTTTGATTGGAACGGGAAGTCTCGGAAGAAGTTGTTCTCGAACAATTTTGAATTAGCTGGTATGGTGATACCTTTAATGCTTGATTTTTGAATCTGTATATTCTATTTCTAGATTTTGTTTCACTTTTGCTCGACCTATTTTTTCTGAAGTGGGCAAATTTTGATCAATGTATTCAACTTTTCTCATTTTCCTTGCATTGTGATTGTAGAAGAATCAAAGCAAGGAAAAAATGCCGAAAGTATTACTAAATTTCGTGTTCATGAGGTGAGAGTTTCTCTTGTATTCTAATGTACTAATTTGGATATTTAGTGAACTTTTAACCAAAACAAAGTCTTGGACTTTTGCTGTATATTCAGATAGAGGTGGTGGATGATAGAAGACCGAATTCAAGTAACAGAGAAAGTGGCGACTTTAGCTGTGCATCATCGGTAATCAGTGATGAAAGCTATGGAACTAAAGCACCCGGGGTGGTTGCTAGGCTCATGGGGTTGGATTGTTTGCCAACAACAAGCACTGCAGAGGCATCTTCAACCCCATTTTTTGTCTCATCTTCGGTTGGAGAATCTCAATATGATCAGAGTACTCCTAATTTACGAAGCGAGTATAACCCCATGGACTACCTCAACATTTCCAGTAACCAGGAAAAGAATTCTAGGAATTCTTTGGAATCAAAGTCACAAAATGTGCAAAATCAGCCACTCAAAAGATTTCAAACTGAATCGCTGCCTCCTAAATCAGCTAAACCAATTTCAGTTACGCACCATAAGTTGTTGTCTCCAATCAAGAATCCTGGATTCGTCCCAAAAAAGAATGCTGCTTACATTATTGAGGCGGCTGCAAAGATAATTGAGGCGAGTCCTAAGGCAACATCTATGAATGTTAAAATGCCATCAATCGCATCATCTTCAGTTCCATTGAGAATTCGAGATTTGAAACAGAAAATGGAAGAAGCACATGCTGTATCTAGGCCTCAAAGATCAAAGGAATTGTGTGTTGCCAAAAGTACAAGAGGTCAGCATAGTGATAAGAGACATAGTGGGTCAGAAGTTGTGCCATTGCCGTCTTCCAAGGCTTCAATGTCTTCTGAAAAGAGTGCTTCAAACAGCTTAAGGAGTAAGGGAAAATCAGCTTCAGTTACAGTACAAGTGAAATCCAAGGTTCAGAGAAAAGAGAGTACCAATTCAAGTAATAACAGTGTAAAGAAACAGAAGGAGATCAGCTCTAACCAGTCAATTAAGAGCCTTCCGGCCAGTACACAAAAGACCAAGAGAACTTCAGAAAGCAGGGCTACCAATGTGCTTCGACAGAACAATCAAAAACAAAATTCTGTATGTGGTAAAGAGAGTTCAACTTTGAAGAAACCAGTTCCTAACCAGCCTGGCAGAAAAGCTCAGTGTACAAATGGTCCTGTAGCGCAAACTGGGACTATCAGTAAAGCTGTTCTAAAGCCTGAAACTTTATCCAGGAATATGCGCACTACGGCAACAGATTTTGGAAAGGATAAACAAAATAATATATCCCGGAAGAAACCATCTGTTAGTGATGATCTCCAAATTAGCAAAAATGTTTCTGATGTATCATCTAATGGAGATGACAGAACTATAAAATGTAATGTTGCAGTAGAAGGAAGCACGAATACATCTGTAGATAACAGGAAAAATAGCATGGATGTTGTTTCATTTACATTCACATCTCCGGTGAAGAAAGCTTATCCAAATCCCCAAGCCACTATGATGGGAAAAACTAATAGCTCTGCTGTTGATTACTGTCATATGAATAATTATCCTTTGTCAACAAAGTCCATATCTTCTTTTTCTGGGTTAAATATAATTGCTGGTGATGCTTTGGGTGCTCTTTTGGAACAAAAACTTCAAGAATTATCAAACAAAGTTGAGTCCTTTGGTTGTAACTCAGTCAGAGATGAAACTGCTGATAGTTTGACATCCAGTTTACAAGATTCAGCGTCTGTGTGCAATGTGATTAGCACCATTCCTGCAGCAGATGACAGGAAGTTTCAAATTGCAGAGAACGATAACTTAGACCAGCGAGATAAATTTGATTGCTTCTTGGAGGAGAATCCAAGGGTAATTGAGAAGCCAAACTTGCAGGTGTGTCTCCTATATGCTTATAAATTTTTTATGCATCTTGATGTTCTCTGGTGAGTATTTGTTTTTGTTCATAGCCTAAACTAGAAACTTAAGAGAACCATTACCCTTATCCAAATCATAGGAATAATATAATAGCATGATGATGAAAATTGTAAAAACTATGAACTTCAAATGAATTCTTCCCCTTCCCCTTCCCCACTTCCCACTAAAGGCCAGAAATGGTGCCCTCCTCTTTATAACCAATAAGCTAAGTATTTTCAAATTTTCCATCTGTTAATGGTTCTGCAGTAGAATTATTGATCCTGTCTGTTTTGCATTAAGCTTCTACCTCAATATCTCTACCTTTCTTTGTTGAAATCAACACTCATTTCTAGTTTTGCTTTATATTTCTACTTCTTGGGTAACCTCGCATGTTCATTAAGTGTTATGGATGATAGGCGTTTCGTCAGATTATATGTATAACAGTAGCAGATTTCACGCTTCAGTATTTCTTGATCCATTTTTTGGTTCAGTGTTCAAATTTGTATTCAAGAAATCTTCTTTACTTTTTCTGGGATTTGGGAACTTAAGCTTGAGCTCAAAAGTTTTGATCTTTATATCTCTCTGCGCGCGCGTGTGTATATATATTGAAATCAAATTTGGTCCCTTTTAATTTCTTTCGAACCATATCAGGAATCTGAGGAATGTCCAACTCCAGTTTCAATTCTTGAACCTTCATTTGAGAGTGGAAGTTGCTCGACTACAAATGGTAAAAAGCAATTGCCTATACCGACTTTCTGCTTTCCTAATTGTGTTACATGTCATGAAACTATGCATTAACAATAACACAGGAAACTTCTTTTGTTCCCCAGTTCAATCAGACGACATTTTCAATGTTTTCTCAAGAAACCAATCCTTCGAAGAAGAAAGAGAGACAGAATTATCAGACTCAGCCTCCTCAATATCCATAATAGATATGGGGAGAAAGCACGAAACCAGAGGAACAGAATTCAGTGAACCGAGTGTCTGGGAACTAGATTATATCAAGTATGTACTTAACAATGCAGATCATAAGTTAAAAGAATATTATGCATTGGAAAATCATTTCTGCAACTTAGAAAAACAAAGAAATGAACTGAAAAGCAGCAACGAAGAACAACAAGAAAGCTTCAAACTTTGGCGAAAGATTCTATTCGACTGTGTAACCGAACGGTTAGATCTTATATGCCAACGGACTTTCGTCGGAAGCTACAAATCATGGGAAAAATTATGTACATTGTTTCAAAGAAATGGGTGGTGGTTAGCAGAAGAAATATACAAAGAAATAACAAGTTGGAGAAGAATGGGAGATTTAATGGTGGATGAGCTTGTAGACAAAGATATGAGCACTCAATATGGAAAATGGGTTGATTTTAATGTTGAAGCATTTGAAGAAGGTGTAAAGATTGAAAAGGGAATACTAACTTCTATGATTGATGAACTTGTTTCTGATTTATTTTTCTTGTAAATGTAATGTTAATTTATTTCCTTTTTCTTGAAATTAAGATCCATTAACCTTATAAATTACTATAATCTTTTGTGTTTTTGGTGTAGTAATGAAGCTAAGTGATACTATAATTTATTTAATTTATTGCTACTTGTATTTTTATTTATTTTTAAGAGTATTTTTTATTTAATTTTTATCATTTACATTTATGTGATTTTAAAATAATTATATTAAATGTTATTAAAATATTAAAAAATGAGTAAATGTTAACTTTTTGAAATTTATTTTTAGTAAATATTATATATTTTGAAATATTAAGTAAATATCAATTTTTAAAAAAAAAATATTTGATAAATGTTATTTTTTAATTATTCATTGATAAATTCATTTTAAAAAAATTATTTTTAATGAATTACATATATTTAATATAGTATCAACAAAATATTTGTAAGAAATATTAAATTTATAAAGTTATTAAATTTTATGAAATGTTATAGTAAATTTTTAAAATTTTAAATAAAAATACTAAATAAATTATTGATTAAAAATAAAATAATATTTTTCAAAATTAAATTTCCTAGTTTAATAAAAATGTTAGTAAACCTATGCACTATTTTAATTTTATTCGACTTGAAAAATATTTTCTTTCTTTATAATAGAAAAAAATGAATTTTAAATGTTCATAATTTAAAATAGACTATTTTACTATGTTTAAGGTATGCTTAAAGTCAAATTAAGACGCTAAATTGGATTTAGACCTCTTAATGATTCTTGAATCTCTAATAATAATAACCCTAAATTATTATTATAAACTAAATAAATACCCATTAAAGAATATACCAAATCAAGGACATTTGCCCTAAAGTTTGCATTTATTATTACATAATTGGCCTACCTACTTTATTTCTTTTAATTAAATCAAAATTAAGGGTTATAATTCCTTTTTAGTGTAATAAACATTTATTTTGGGGTTATTTGGCCTTACAGATTGGCTTCCACAAGGTGTGTCTCAATTTTTCTACACATCTCACATGCTACCATTTCACATAATCTAATTTTATAATAAAACCAATTGGTTTATTTCCAATTGCAAAAACCCTAATTTTCTTTCTTTCTTTCCCCCTTTCTTATCAAATGTCAAATTAGATGATAGACATATTATCTTAGGTTGTTAACCAACAATTATTTTGAGATAAATTGATTTGATTCAAGTTTATTATTTAAATAATAATCCTTAATTTTTTGTTTTTTTCGATAATCGAATGGGTTTGAAATAAAGATGAAGGTTCGATTAAACCAAATTTATCAATTCTAGTATGATCGTTTTCAAATTTGATTACGGTCTGAATTGGTCAGTTTTGAAACTCTTTTTTCAGTCCAATTTTCTTAAAATGGTATGATTGCAAATTCAATGCGAGTATCCTTATTATTATTTGATTAATTGGTTGGTTCGAGTTTATTATCCTTAATTGTTTGTTTTTTCCGATAATCGAATGGGTTTGATTTAAGGTTGAAGGTTCAATTAAACCAAATCTATCAATTCTAGTATGATCGTTTTCAAATTTAATTACGGTCTGAATTAGTCAGTTTTGAAAAACGGTATGGTTGCAAGCATTTGATTCAACGGGAGTATCTTTATTATTATTTGATTAATTAGTTTTGGTCAAACCAAAATTGTCGATTTTGGTTTGAATGATTCCGGTTTTGGTTTTAATATGATAAAATCTGTGGTTTGGCCGAAAAATGGTTGGTTCGAGTTGGAAATTAATTGGACCAATCAGTTTTGAGTTATAAAAAATATGTAGTTAGTTCGGTTCAGTTAATACAGTTCACCCAATTATGCTTTCCTTAGCTTGAAAACCCACACGTATAATACTACTTAATTTATTTATTATTAAATAATTAATTTCAATTAACCCACTTGTTAATTGCAGAAATATTTTTATTAAAAAAAATTTCAACGTGAATAAGCATACGTGTCAAGTTCTGATTGGATAAAATAATTATATATTATTACCAATATTCTTCCTTCTTGGAAAGAGAAACAACTGAAAAGAGACACCATAGTTTCTGCAATGTCAACAGATTTAAGATGTTATCTTTATTCTGATTAATAATTAATTATTTATAAAAATTAGCATTTAATTAATATCTTAATCATTAATTATAAGTATTTAAGCATAAATTATGCCTCGTAAAAGCTGCCTAAAGCAAGTATCCTATGAATTTAGATTATTATTTTATTTTATTAAAAAAATGTAATTATGCATTATAATTGAACTTGTGCTTCTAATTTTATACTCTCTATATAGCTTAAAACTTTTTTTTATTATATTCTATTTTCCATTAGATTAAGTATTTAATTGCATATTTAAAGAAATTTTAATCAGTTTAATATTAAATATTATAAATGAATAAATATAACATAAAAAATACTATAATAAAAATAAAGTAATTATTTTTCCTTCATTATAAATTTTTGATTATAAAATTCAAACAATTTTATTTTTAATTAATTAACAAAAATTGAAAATACAAAACTGTAATTATTTGAGTATAATAAAATATTCTTAATAACTTATAAAAAATTTAATATTTTATAATTATCAAATTCTTATAATTTTTAAAAATTAAAAATTACATGTTTATAAAAAAATAAAATACAATTTATTTTAATCACATTTATTTTATTAAATTATTTGATAATTGTTGTTGTTTTTTTTTTTTTGAAAAAGTTCGATAATTGTTAATTAATGTATACTAACTACTACTTTTTTAAAATATAATTAGAGTGGTGATAATGATATATTACAAGATTAAAGGAGTTTCTTTTGTTTCTATTGTCAGATTATAGAAATAGAACAGGTGATTATGAATCTCGAGGCAAATCGGACGGCTGAGATGAAAATAGATATGGCCTAGATGTGGAGGACAGTATGGAGATAAGGGCATGTGACCCTCAGATGGTCTTCATGGTAATGACATCACACAAGGGTTGCCCTACACTTCATAGGACCTTTATTATTATTATTATTATTATTATTATTATTATTATTATTATTATTATTATTATTATTTATTACAAAAGACTAGTAAATTATTAATTTGGGATTTTAATATAATGACACTTGTAGTTTAGTAAGGAAAAGCAATACTTTATTTCAGGATTTTGTCCAAAAAATAAATTTTGTTGTTAGAAAATAAAAAAGGATATTACTTGTATTAGTGAAATTACCAATTTAATGATAAATTAAAGATTGAGAAAAAAAAAACTATAAATTACTATCTATTATTCAGATTCAATAAAATTCAGGCAAATATTACAATGTTTTAAATTATTTTGTTAATTCCTTAATAAAATTACGTGATTATCCTTTAATTAATATATTAATTAATTAATTACTCTTTATTTATGGATATTAAATTATAATTTTATAATTTGAAAACAGAAAAATACATAAACTAATTGGAAGTCTGTTCGTAAGCCGGTGAGCTTTACAATCACCATAAACGCCAGGAAGAGAATGATTTAATGATGGAGAAATGTTGGGTCGAAATTCTCAAGTCGGGTTTGGTCGGGTTTGGTCCTGAAATTTCTCTCAATTTCCGGTCCTCGGAAATATTTAAAAAACAAAAGGAAAATGAAATATAAGTAGAACCAATATCCTTCCATAGAGACAATGGAAGAGTATAATTCTAGCAATTAGATTTTTTATTTTTTTTTAAATGTAGCAAATAGGTAATTAATGAAGATGTTCAATAATCTAAGCTTTTTCCTTTTTATGTAAATGACAAAAGATTGTAATTCATTTTGGGCATTAACAAGTATTAAGGAAATGATTTTATTAATAATAAAAATTAACAATAAGGAAAACAAAAGATAAAATATAATTTTAATCAAATTGTAAACAATTTTAATTATAATAATTTATTTTTAGACAAAAAAATATTAGTTATTGGCTTAATATATAATTTCATACCTAAGGTTAGTTTTTCTGATGGATTTTTAACGTATGAATTTACATGAACTGATACTTAATGTTTAATTTTTTGAATATTTTAAATATATTAGCACATCGTTTTTCGAAAAACCGTTTTAGATATCGAATTTAATTTTTAGACAAGAATCGAAGTGAATTTTTACTTTCTTCATCCTCTGGCTATGTACTATTTTGAAAATTTGCAAAATTCAAATTTTGTTTTTCAATTTTGACACCGATCAAAGCAAATGAGTACATAAAATCAAAGTACTCAATGAGAGCAATTTAATAATGATCTTATTTTCTCCAACCAATGGCTGGAAGACAATGAAAAAACCATCAAAAAGTGTGTATACCCACGGGTCAAACAACCCAATTCATTTCCATCTTCTTTTCCGGCATGGATCAATGATAAATAAAACATCAATGGAAAGGTCTCATCATGATAATCTAAATATATTTTTAGATGCCCCGAACTATCATTAAAAAATCTTGAATAACTCCTTTAAAATTTTATCTTTATGACTTTCTTTCTTTCTCTTACTCTACTAATGGTCAACCAGTCTCCGGCTATAGATTAAAGGCAAGGAAAGCATTAACGGAAAGCTCTCATCAAGAAGAATCAGAATATGTACTTAGTTTCGTCGGATCGTCATTGGAAATTCATGAAATACTCATCGGAAGTTTTAACTTCACAATTACTTGTTGCAATTTCACCACCTTTTGACAGAAAGAAAAAAATAAGATCATGATTGGATTGAGTTCACTAATTACTTAAATTTCAAGTATTTATTTATTCCGACCAGTTAAAATAAAAAAATAACGTTTGAATTACTTCAATTTCAAGTACTTATTTATTCCGATCAGTTAAAATAAAAAAATAAGGTTTGAGTTTAATCAGATAACTTGAATTCTTATTTAAAAATTATATTTTAATTTCTAAATAGTTTTCAACGTTAAAAATAAATAAACGTCAGTTGTGGAATTATATAGTAAGCCATTAGTTATTTCTTTTTATCAGAATCTCTCGACATAATTTAAGTACGGACCATGAAGTGACAATGGCAGAAAGAAAAAAGGGATATAAATGAAAGAAAGAGATTGAAGTTTCAGAAATCTATCTTCTCCAAGAAAAAAGAAATATATTTTAGCAGTAATTTACTAGCAAATCTCCATTGACAAAAGAAAAAAAAGCTTTGTTCTTTCTTTCTTCTTTCTTCCTTTAATGGAGCTCAAGAAAAGCAAAAATGGCGAAACATCTGCACCACCAGACCCAAACCTAGATCTTGATGGCAAAACAAACCAGAAAGATCAAAACTTTTCTGAAGATTTCGACAGTACTTGTTCTACACCATACGTTAGTGCTCCTTCTAGTCCGGGTCGTGGACCCATTAATGGTGGGTTTTTTTACAGTTGTCCTGCAAGTCCAATGCATTTCGCCATTACTACTACAGCTTCTTCTTCTGCATACTCTGTTTCAGCTGTTTCTTCGCCGGAAAACGGTGGTTCTGTGGCTATGGGGTATGAGTTTGAATTCTCAGCTCGACTTGGGTCATCTAACTCGGGCGGGTTGTTAACTGGGTCAATGAGTTCAGCTGATGAATTGTTCTTGAATGGACAGATCCGACCCATGAAACTTTCTACCCATTTAGAAAGACCCCAAGTTTTAGCTCCATTGTTGGATCTTGATGAAGAAGAAGATGAAGAAGAAGAAGGAATTAGAAGAGGTAGAGATCTGAGATTAAGAGATAAATCTTTACGTAGAAGAACCAGATCTATGTCTCCCTTAAGAAGTACAAGTTCATTTGAGTTTGGCAATGATGAAATCTTAAACCCAGGAGGTAAAAATCAGATATTTGATGAATCCATTAATGGAGAAAGCTCAGTTTCTAATAATAATGAAGAAAGTATCAAACTTGAAGAAAATAGCACAACCCCATCTTCAGTTTCTGCATCTTCTTCAAGATCATCATCAGCTGGAAGAAACTCAAAAAGATGGGTTTTTCTAAAAGATTTTCTTTACAGAAGCAAAAGTGAAGGAAGAAGTAATAATAAGTTTTGGTCTAATATTTCTTTCTCGCCAGCAAAAGAAAAAAAACCCATTAACCCTTCTTCTTCTGCAACTAATCAACAACAACAAGCTTCTGGTTCTAAAGAAAAGCTTCCAACTTTGACCATGGAGAATCAAAAATTCAAAGGAAAGCCTGTAAATGGAGTAGGAAAAAGAAGAGTCCCAACTTCACCTCATGAATTGCATTATAAAGCAAGTAAAGCACAAGCAGAAGAAATGAGAAAGAAGACATTTTTGCCTTATAGACAAGGTCTTCTTGGTTGTTTAGGGTTTAGTTCAAAAGGGTATGGAGCCATGAATGGATTTGCTCGAGCTCTGAATCCAGTTTCTTCAAGGTAATTAATTAAAATAAATTATGATCTAGTTAAAGAAAATTGTATAGATCTTTAATTAAGATTATGATTATGATGATGGTGATGATTATTATTATTAATTTTATTTTTTAGTGTAATTTTTAGTTTTTTATGTATTTATTGTTTGTTTTTTTTTTCTTTTGTATTTTGTAATGTCATATAGGGTTGTTTTTACCTATAAACTATGAGAAAAACTCAATCTATTTTACTTATTATGAGTTTTTCTTTACCCTAATTGCATGATATTATTATAATTTTTATAATGAAATAGTAACTTAATTGGATTATTGAATCAATAATATAGTGAAAGACAACCCTGTTTTGTTAGGTAGTGGAGGACCCTCCAATTTTGTCCTACAATTTCCATATAGGGCACCCTAAAAAATGTCCCATACACAAAATTACTTGAGATGCATTAATGTGGTTTTGGTTGTATTATAGTAGACCAAGCCTAGTGATATTGCCTTGTTTTGAGCATATGCATCACATGAAGTATATTTGGTTAGTCAGGATATTTGCTTGCTTACTTGCATATCACCTATTTGTTTAATTGCTTCCCAAGAGCTTTTAGGGAGGAAAACTCATGCAGACTGTATCTATCATGCCATCCGTAGACTAATAGAATAAGCAATGTCAAACACCTTCTTAAGCTATCATGCCATCCGTAGACTAATAGAATGAGCAATCCTTCTTAAGCTATCATGCCATCCGTAGACTAATAGAATGAGCAACTGTAGACTAATAGAATGAGCAAAGTCAAACACCTTCTTAATCTATCATATCATCCATAGACTAATAGCTTAATCTATCATGCTATCCGTAGACTAATAGCTTAATCTATCATGCCATCCGTAGACTAATAGCTTAATCTATCATGTCATCCGTAGACTAAAAGAATGAGTATCATGCCATAGTAGACTAATAGAATGAGCAATGTCAAACACCTTTTTAATCTATCATGTCATGAGCAATGTCAAACACCTTCTTAATCTACGAATAACCGTAGTGATTGGATATTTGATTAGTTTTGTTATGTTATATTAGTCTACAAAAAACGTAGAAGAGTTATTCTACTTTAAGGAAGGGGACAAGATTATATATCTATATGTCTATTTCATTATCTTTAATTTGGATTAGCACACAAAGGATTATAACCACAAAATGGATTTGCAAATTCAAATGGGACCTTAAAATGTTTAAATTTTATAAATAATTGGAGCATTTGATGTCTCCTAGACATTGACATAAAGAAGATAATGAGACAATGACTTAAAGAAGTTGGGATGTGATAAGACAAATTTGATGATCTTTGATATAATTGTTTTCATTCTAAATCTTCTAAGCAAATTGTTTATTGCCCCTTTCTTTTTGGATTCTTCTCTCTAAGCCTTTCTTCCTTTGCTTTTGATATCTTTTTTATGTAACTAACTAATAAATTAAGTTGATATCAAATAATACTAACCCATAATTATTTCATTAATTACAAACATAAATAAAGGAAAATTAGGATTTATAAAGATAAGAAAATGAATTAGATTTAAGCTTTTGCTTGCCTTTAGCATGAACATGAACTTTTTTTGAGTATTTTCATGGAACTTTTCTTCTTGTACTTAAAGTAAAACTAACTTTATTTATTCTCCAATAAAAATATATAACAAGTTGGCTTTGAAACTTGAAGAGGGATTTTAGGCTTTACATCAAATGAAAATTGAGATATTATGAGGATACTAACTAGATTTTCTACTGTATTATCAAGTTAGTCAATTTTGCAACTTTTCTTTTTTTTTTTCTCGATTAATTTAGATTTGACCTTGTCGCGTATCTAATCGTGATAGTTAAGTCTCCCAACAAAATAGTTACATAAAGCATATTTTAAACTAAGCGAATCTAAATTACTTATTATTTAGATCAACTTCGTTTTTATTTACAAATAAAGTATTATACCAATGTTATAATTATAAACGAATTTATTAATGATAAAAAACATAAATATTTCCCAAAATAAAAAAGTGACTCTTATTCTGGAATAAAAGGATTTTTCATATGATAGTAAATCAGAGGATAATTTGATTATAATATCTTTATCTTTTGTTTTTAATTGTAAAAATGAAATTTATTACCTCTAAACAGGGGGTGGCCACAGCCGGGCCAGTTTTGGGCCACGGTCCGTTGGGCTACGAGTTGGGGAGTAAACCTGAACAAGCCCGTTGAATCACTGGTTAACCGGCAATTCAGTCCGAAATTTTGCGGTTAACTGACAGTTCAATTACACGGTTCGAGCGGCTCATGACGATTACGGTTCGAAATTTTGTTGTACCTGAACAAGATCGACGACCGAACGGTTCCAATTCTGATTCGACTGGTTACGAGTTGGTGTCGAGCCACGGGCTAGACTAGACGGGTCCAACGGATCAAACCGGCTCATGGCCGCATCTAAGAAGGTTTACACTTGAATCACTATACCACTCATTACCCTCAAATTGGCAAAAAAAATTGAGTATATGAATCTAAAAAGGTAAGTAGCTAAGTTTATTACAATAATAAATTTAATTTAATTAAGTCCTACCCATAATTTTCTTAATTCTTATACTTTTTAACAAATTACTTTTATTAAAAATAGATAAATAAATAGAATATTTCATTACTTTAATTATAAAGCTTAATCTAGGGTCTCTCATTGCTTCAGATCCATTATTATTTTGTGGGCTATAAGTTTAAAGTATCTATCTCAAATTATAAGGATCATTTATGATATTTTAGAAGTAATGGGTTTGAACAAAAGAAGTCTCTTTCAAATTCCCACACATTACACCAAAAAAAAGCAAACATTACTAAAACAGTTAAATAGAGAGTGAAGTGTACTGATAAGGGGTGGAAGGAAATGAATGGGGTTTGACAAACAGAACAGAGGCTATCTGATAAATGCACTATACATAAGTGAGTTTCAGAGGAAAAGAATCCCCCTTTTTTAGTTTTTACCTTAGTCTGCAGCAACATCAAATGTCACCTAATCACTCTCTCTACAGTTTCTTTCTACTGTTCTCTGCTATTATTATTATCCATTGAATGGTATAAAAGGCTAGCTTAAAATGGGAAAATGTCAAGCATAAAGAAATAAAATAAGTGTTTCTTTCTTTTCTTTATAAAAACTAACTGTAACTAAGAAATCTTAATTCAATTAAGCAAGCAAGCAATTATCATTAATGCTAAGTTTGAAACTGCTAATTCCAACATCTAAACAAGATTATTTTGGAAGAATTAATATCCAACTACCATGTTTATCCTAAAAAAGACACTTGGAATTAGTGTTTCTTTTAGGATGGTGTAAAACTTTACCCCACAATGTCCAACAGGCCACGTGGCCATGGTTCAGAAATGTATATGTAATTAAGACTCGTGGGGTTAGTTGCAGAAGAAGATGAATTTATAAACACAACAAATAGGAAGACGACGATAACTTTGCTATTCCCAAAAGCAGAAATACCCAATGGCCACGTTGGTTATTCCACCGACCCTTATAAATATACTCTTCCTCTGTTTCACTGTAAATGTCTTCTTTAGAAACCGAAAAAATAATCCACCACTCTCCTACTATTCTACTCAAAGATTGTGTTATTTAGTGTGCGGCAAAATATATATATATATATATAACATCGAAGACTCTTAAAGTGAAATGGGAGGAGTAGACACTTTGAGTGGGACAACAAAAAAAACACTACTGTTGAATCAAAATTTTTATTAAAAAGGTCACGAATTTATCTCTTGCATCATGTGTAATATAAACATGTAAAGCAAAAAATTTGCTGCATTATTCCTGATGGTAAATAAATTATTTTTTTTTATAATCTTCAAAATATAACTGAGATAGATAGTCCTTAAGAAAAAAGGAAGTTGCCAAAACCTGAAATTCGAGTCATGAGTCCACCATAACAGCACTTTTCCAGGCCTGAACGTGACTTTGGCTACGAATGTCAGGTAAAAGCTCCCACTATTTTCCAAGCAAAATAGGTATAAGGATGTGATGTGAAATCTTTGTGGCTCCTACCATGGATTAAGCAAAGAGTGATAAAATATTCTTCTTCAGAGTGAACTCATCTCCTTTTACTTCATTGATTGACTGCATTGCGTAGAAGAAACAATGGAAACTATTCAGCATTGACCAATTTTTTTGGAAGTTGAGCAAAAGACTACACTCTGCATTTGCTTTGGAATGTAAATTTTCACAATCAACTCCTTAACAAGTGGCTTCAATAATAATCCCACAACAGCAACAGCACATCAAAATTTGTTTTCATGCATCACCAATTCCATCTTAGATCAACCTTCGTGACAAATTCCATATTGTAGAACCATTACAATTTAGTTATAATTAGCTAAAGATGGGGTTTTTAGTGAAATCAAGTTGTCTAAACATGTAAAAAGCATTTTATTATCCGAAGTAGGTATCATCTAATAAAACGGATCGCAATCAAAAGGAACTCAGTATGCATTTATGCCGCCTCCAAAGGACTTCCATTTTGGGTTCAAACAGGAACAAACAAAAATGGCAGGGATTACTGAAACTCGACTTACTGGGCCTCAATAACTGAATTAGGATGAGTTCCATTTTTTTTCTGTAAAGATTATAGAAGGAATATGTGGCGAAACAAACACACACACTCGTAAAGCAGAGAGATTTGAGATGATATTTATCACCTTTTCAAGCATGCGTTCAAGCCGCTGAATTTCATTCTTGGGGTAGTCTACACCTTTCTCCAAACAATTTTTGGCAGCTTTCAAGTAGATCTTGCCATATCTAAAGAGTAAGCAAATAATTAAACATACAGGAAAAGTACAGTAAAGAGAAGTACACAAGTTACAAAAAAGTTGTAAGGCTGCTCAGTGTTGCTTTAATAAGAAGGTGAATATGTTTGGCAGCTCTCAAATTCAACAAATATGACATAACTCTCTACTGATATTACTGAAAAAAAAAATTATAAACTTTTTGAATATGAAGAATAAAACTAGGACATTAAGTCATTAACCTTGTGGTGGTACCCTGGAGCTTGCCAACTTCTTCTTCCAGTTGGGCAAGGACTGCTTTTTTCTTATCACCACTGGCGCTGACAAATTCCTTAACCAAGTTCTCCAAAGCAGAAACCATTCCAGCCTATGTCAATAATATACACATTGCGATTTAATATAAGACAATATCATCCTTAAAGAGAAACAAATATTCATAGTTCATTTACGAATGTATCTCACTCACTTTTGAAGTAAGTTTCCCTTGCCCATCACGATTAGTACCACATTTGTCATTGATGAAAGTTACAAAGTCATCTAAATCCCGTCCACCACCATAATCTTCACCACCTTTGTTGTTCTTTGGGAAAAATTTGAGAGTTGGAAAACCACTTACTCCATACCTACAATTTCAGTTTCATTAGATGATCACCTTTCCACCACAGTATTGAAGACATAAACTTTGATATAACAAAGGCATTATAAATAAATCTGAAATGTAATAGTATTGGACTCACTTTTCTGCCAAATCTCTATATTTGTCAGCATCAACATCAGCAATAACTACACCTTCTTCCAATTTAAATGCTGCTGCAACCTTTTCGTATGTCTACAGAACATAAGTAGATGACAATCTTATTACAATTCCTCTTCAAGCAAAGGGGGTCAACATCAATAATAAAAAGAGAAGCAACAAACTTACTGGAGCAAGTTGTTTGCAGTGGCCACACCTGTAAATAAAAATGATCAGAACATAGAAGGAAATACAAGGAAGTTTGGTTGCAAACACACTTTGGGTAATGGGGAGTTCTAAACCACAACTAAACACAATTGAAATCGAAGTTCAATGAATGGATATAGCAGGGTGCAAGAAAACAAAATTCTACATCAGGCGTCCTGTTTACTGACTGCAGGGATCTAGCTTGGCTTAAAACTCTACAAGCCCCAACCCAACAATTGAACAACCGCAGTCCAAGTCATGAAGTTGAAATTACTTAATGCACCAGTAAAGGCCAACAAGAAGAAAGGATTTGGTTCATAGGTTCATGTGCTGGTACACTGCAAGTATCTTCACTAGAACTGGTCATCTAAGTGTCAAAAAACAGCATACTCAAGCTAAATTTCGCATGGTTAGGTCAAAATAAGAATAAGCTTAAACCATCTATTAATTGGTTCATCTGTGCTAAATTGCAACCCTACAAAAAATTAAAAGATCAGAATCATAATACTAACCATGGTGCATAGAACTCAACCAAAACATCTTTTGTTTCATCTAGAACGACCTCATCAAAATTATCTGGAGTTAGTACCACAACACTAGAGGGAGTCCCAGATATCTTTACATTGATTCCTACATATAAAGGGAAATATGCATATATTTAGAATACAAATGGAAGTTTGTATGAAACAGTCCACCTTTAAAAATTAAACCATTAAAAAAAAAGAAAATAGAGCTCTAAAGTCCAAGCTAATAATCAAATGGGAAACATGCTGTGTATCACTTGAGTAATGTTCCCAAAACTTGCTACACAAAAACATCAACATGATAGTGTTAATAGTGTCTTCATGATATCGAAGATTGTGTAAATATGCATGTAAACAGTAATACCTGCTTCAGAATTCACAAACTCAGCAAGTTCTTCTGCAGTACGTGCACCTGCATACCTGTAAATACACAAATTCAAATTATTATTAGTTCATACAAGGTAAAAGGAATTATATTCAGAAAGAATATCATATACCATGAAGAAGAAGGTTGGAGGAGACAAGAGTTAGAGCAAAGAACTCACTTTTTCGGTTCCAAAGACCCCTTAGGAAACCATTTAATTGTGGGGTATCCAGAAACATCATATTTACTGCAAAGATCTTTATGTGCATCACAGTCCACCTACACCCATAAATTTCAGATAAAAGCATAAAATGTATTTATCTGAATTACCAGTAAAAAAAGCTTCACCACATCCATGTTGAATTATCAGAAGTCAATGTCAATACAAATAAAAGCATTGGCTGTAAAAAAAATAAAATTTGAAAAAACAACAATACAGGCTATCAAATACTGGAAGCAAGAAATCAATATATTGAATAAATTTGAAGCTAACCTTTCCAATCAAAACAGATTTTGCCTTCTTAAAACTTGAGGCAAGCCTTTCATATTCTGGAGCAAGCTTTTGGCAGTGCCCACACCTGTTACATATGAGAAAAGCATCATTACATGTCAGGTCATCCTATCACTGACTGACGAAAACAGCCTATCAACAGGATACAGTCACAAAAAAGACAAATAATCATCAATCCAAATGCAGAGCTTAGCAGAACATATCAAAATAAACTTCTTACTGGAATGACAAACGGAAGAATAAGGACAACAAAAAAAGAAAAACTATCAGAAATTTTTACTCCTATCTAATTTCAAAATTTGCATAATATCTATTGCACTTCTCATCGTTCTGCAATCTGCATACATTATCTAATTACGATATAAAATTCAAAAACAAAAATAGCAATACATGTTCCTGTTTCTCATCGACAATGAAACAATGAACGCTGAAAGTAAGAGAAAAAAATGGTAGTAGTACCAGGGAGCGTAGAACTCGACGAGAGCGCCGCGATCTTGGCCAACCTCCTTCTCGAAGTTGTTATCGGTGAGAACAACGACGTTGTCAGCAAAAACCGGTGCGGCGGAGAAGAAGAAAGCTAAAGCTAGGGTTGCAGAAATCGGTGATATGCATTTTGAAGTCCGCATTGTCATCTTTCTGATGGTTTTTTCAATACTCTGTGTTGGTTTGCTGGCTGCTGGGGGGACGTTCGCAGTATTCAAGTATCTGTTTATGGTTCGGTTTAGAAATTAAATTTAGTTTTTATTGCACATTTCCATCATTTTATTTTTATAAAACAATTTAAATGATAATATTTATTAAATGATATGTGATTAAATTTCATAGCTTTACTCGTTTTGAGATCTGCGAGCTTATCTGTTTTATGTTGCTATTTGTGCGAGTTTGAGCTCGCAAATAAATTTTGAATTTCGAATTCATCTCGAACTTGAGTTTTAGCTTACAAATAAGCTCGAGTTCGTTTCATGTTATTCGAACTCGTGTTGGAACTTGTTAAAAGTTACTTAAAAATTCATTTTTAATGTTGTTTTAGTGAGAAAATGAAAATAACAGTTTTAGTGAAAAAAAAAATGAAATAATAAAAAATAATGGCTTGACTGAACCATATTTTTTAATTTGGTATTAAAACGACGACGTTTTGATAGGCTCGCGAGCCTATCAAATGAGCTATTTGTGAGCTTTTTAAACGAGTTATACGCGAGCCGGCTCGTTTATTAAAAGAGCCCGAATATTCGGCTTAAGCTCGACTCGTTTAATATCGATTCGAGCTCGAATCAATCTTTTATCAAGCGAACATCCAACCGCTCCAAACCTTATGTGATAATATGGTTGATGATAATAAAAATATAAATAAGATATATATCGAATTCTCCAATTTATTTCTTCTAGTGTCAACCCCCGCAACGAAATTAACTTCTGCTCCTAACCACTTCTTTCTTTCTTACCTCTCCACTTCTATTGTACATTTGGTTGGAATTCTGCATCCTGAGCTGCAATGTATCTTGCCATGGCCAAACTTCATTTTGGCCTCCTCTTCCATATTTGCTAACTTATGCAACCTACTAGGCTCAGTACTTCCTTCTTATTATTTGCCATTCACCATATTATGCACTTTCGAGTTGGATGATCGGTAGCCTCAATGGGGAGTGAATCTGTACATCTGCTGCAAAAGGACAATAAAAAAGAAGGTGAGCTGCATTTTCCACAGCTCCACACAACTTGAATTCGTCTTGCTACTCTTGCCGCCACCGGTAAACCATCATTGAAGACCTTCCATAACAAAATTTTGATTTTTTCTACAACTCTGAGCTTTCAGAATTCTTTCCAGTTCATGTTTCTAAACTGGCCTGCAACCTGAATTGCCGCCTCCATCTCTCTTGCTCTCTCCTTAAAAGCTATATGGTACCCACTCTTCACTGTGTAAATCCCATTTCTTGCAAAGTGCCATATTATGGAAATCTGTATTCCAACTTTCTCCATCTTGCCTAATCAGCTGAGAAATCCAGTATATAGGACTTCCTTATGTCCTGTTAATTCTTGGTACAAATGGATATTCGGACGGGATCCATGGATCATCAGTTGCCACTTTTTTGCCATTACGCACATCCTTACGAAGACCTTTCATCAATAAATCACGGCCATGCAGCAGGCTACGCCTACCTCAAGATGGGTTATGGGGTTCTGTACAAAGATCTCTGTTCAATGCTTCAAAGTCGCGAAAACCCAGACCTCCACTCGCTTTGCTTCTACACATCTTTGCCCATGAAATCCAATGCTGCTTTTTCTCATTTCGACATTGACCCCACCAAAATTGGGAGATTAATGAATTTATTTTTGAGTACAAGCTGGCGGAAAAAAAATTCAATTGAATCCCATGGGCACTGCCCTTGCATAGAAAAATAGTAACATAGAGGTCAGCTTAGAAAAATAAGAGGTTTTACTGCCGATTAACTGTAACCGGACCGACCTTAAACCATAATTGCTAAGTTTAGACCGGAACTTTTGAAGGGCGGGCTAATTCAGGTTTAACAATTTTTTGAACTGTGGTCTACCATGTACTAGAACCGCCAATGAACCACCGAACCGTCCAAAAACTGCCGGTTCATACCCTTCGAACTGCCCACTAACTGGGCGTCATAAACTGCCGCTTAAATCGTGCACCGTCAATTAAACGCCTTGGCAATGAACCGCTGGTTACTAATCCGATCTCGGACCCCTCGTCCACTAAATCATGGTCTGCCTGGCTACGAACCGAACCTGGCCCGTGACAATGTTTATAGTAATATCAAAACATAACCCTCTTAATGATGATATGAAGAAACATAAATAAAAAATATATATAAATAACAAGATTTAATTTTTTTTAGGTGAAATTTAAGGATTTAAAAAAAAATGAAAAAAAAGTTATTGGAATAGGGCCTTTTAAGTAAAAATCGCCCAATTTGAAGGGACTAAGAAGTTTCAAGTCGGATCAGTATTAGGGTTTAAATATTTCATATTTCAAATTGATAATCTACTCACATTCCATATAATTCATATCTCTCTCTCTCCTTTCACTGATTCTAATTCCAGTTGAAGTTTTCAGAACAATGGCTCAAAACAATGTATGGATGGCTTGTTTCTTCATATTTGGTGCAGCTTTTGTTAATTTGATTGATAACTATTTCTGATTCTTGATTGGAATTTATGTTAGGCTGTCGGTGTTGATAATACATTTAGAAGAAAATTCGACCGAGAAGAATATTTAGAACGAGCTCGAGAGCGCGAGAAGCAGGTTCGTTTGATTGCTTCTGGATTTTTAAAATTTCTGAAATTTATTAATTTATTTTTGTAAATTTTTGAGAGTTAATTGAATTCTATACCTTCTTTTGTAATTTTTTTTCATCGTTTTGCTTGTTAGGAATCTGAAGGGCGGTCCAAATCCAAGTGTAAGTGATCGTTTGTTTTTGCAATTTCATTGTTGTTTGAAATAATTTCTTAATAGTTATGGGTTTGCAGAATTAGTTTCTGACAGTATGTATTTGTGCAGCTAAAGTTCCTCCAGTTCAAAGGAAGCCCTTGAAGCATAGGGATTATGAAGTTGACCTTGAATCTCGATTGGGGAAAACTCAGGTCAGTCCCTCTTTGATTATTAGCGTTTCAGCTTGTAAAAGTTAAAATGGTTTGTTTTGATTTGGGTATTGGATTTTGTTGTTGTTTTTTTTTTTTGGGAAAATCACTTGTTTTTCGTTGTTTTAAATATGTAAGTTCTTTGAAACTGTGAATGGTTATTTTGTTCATATTAATATCTATTACTTTATGCTGTTGTGAGTTGTACTGTTAAAAAATGATCTGAAGTAGGTTTCTTTATTTGGTTTCCAATTATGGGGAATCTTTCACGCTGAATGTCAACTGGAATTGTTTTTTAGGTTATAGAGTTTGTTGATGTTTCCGATCCAGTTTGTTAAAGTATGCACTTTTTTCCAGTCATTGAGTAGAAAAATTGCGAGAGTCTAATTCTAGTTGTGTTTCCTAGAGAGAGGAGAGTGAGTAGGAAAATGTTTGAAAATTTTAATTTGTTAATAATAATGTAAACACCACATTATGAAGAATAGTAATAAGATGCTTGCTTATCTGGAAATGGAGGTGGCTTTTTGGCATAAGACCATGGAATTAAGGATCACAAATATAAAGGGAAAAATGTTGTAATGGTTCTTATTATGGGTCATTGGTTTAAAGTCACTTTATTAGAGGCCTCATCATAATTTCGTTGAACATGCGATTATATATAGTAGCAAAGTGATAGAGTAGGAAGAGATGTGTAAGGGGAGAATATGGAGCAAGTGGACAGGTATAGATGGTTGAAATAACTCCTTGTTGTTTAAAGACCTACATAAAGCTACATGCAAATTTTGTGCATTTTGAGTAGTATGTCAGATCAGTGATCATTTTACTTACACTGGCATGCAACAATACAAGGAGACTGGATGGCTACTCATTTCTGGTTTCTGGGTTTTGGCCCAGCTGCATGATTTGTTCTATATAGGGCTGGGAGAGGGGTAATCAAGTTTCCTATGTTGCTTTATAGCATAAAACATTTTTGTTCTTTTGAACACAATGCCTTCTCAAACATTTCCATTGGCATATGCTTATATTAAATGGTTGTTAAGATGTAAAGTTCTTTCGATTCTAGTATTGAATATCATGGAGCTAAAGTCTTTTACCATTTTATAACTCAGTTTATTTGCTCTTTCTCATTCGTATAGCTTTTATTGTTTCAGGTCGTCACTCCTATAGCACCTTTAAGCCAGCAGGTATGTTGTTACCATGTTACTTCCTTACTTCAATCTGTTTTCATGTAATTCCTGGGAGTAGTGCTGTTCAAAACTGAATGTATTAGGTGGCTAAATTTATAGTTCTTGAAGTCCTGACAGCACTACTCACAGGAAGCTGAATAACACAAGTCAAAACAAATTTGGTGTAGAGGCAAGTGTGTATAGTTTGTTTGACTTTAAGAATCTGGATTTAGGTGGCAACTGTTGGCTATTATGCTCTGTGGTTGTAGTTAGTAGCTACAACTCCCCTAGTTTAGCTTTCTGTTGTGTGGCAAATGGACATTGGTTCATTGTTTCTGATTCTTTGCTTTTTCAGGCCGGTTACTACTGTTCAGTATGTGAATGTGTTGTGAAGGATTCTGCTAACTATTTAGATCATATCAATGGAAAGAAACGTGAGTGTTTATCCCTGTATTTACTATCAAATTTAGGTTTCAGTATGCATGTTCACTATTCAGTGATTTGACTGTACTCCAAATCTTCTCCTTCAGATCAAAGAGCTTTGGGAATGTCCATGCGTGTGGAGCGAGCATCTCTTGAACAGGTACATACTTGAGGTAGTGATATGAAATCCTTGTCCTCGTCCTACTCATTCTGAACTTTGTCATTGCATAGTTGATCTTCACAATATGGCACACCTCTTGATGTATTGGAGGATGACAATCCTAGTTTTCTAGTTTCGGTCATCTCGACAATGATTTTATGACCAATGCATATTTATTGTTGGATGATGCATGTTCAATATTAATTTCTTCTTAAAATCATACAGGTTCAACAACGATTTGAAGTTCTAAAGAAAAGAAAAACTCCTGGCAGCTTCACAGAGCAAGGTAAAAATGTTTTAACCAAGGAAAAACTAGATGCCTCAGATCTTAGTTCTTAAACAACATGTTTTTATGTGTTAACACATTCCTTTCTTTCTTCTCAGATCTTGATGAAAGGATTATGAAGCAGCAACAAGAAGAGGAGGAAAGGAAGCGTCAGCGTCGGGAAAGGAAAAAAGAGAAAAAGGTTAGTCCTATCGAAATAATGTCCAATCTTATGTCTGCAGGATGCAAAGTGGGAGTTTGTTCGTTTGATTATTTATCTTTCGCTCTTTTCATAGAAGTTATTTCTCCTGTAAATGGACTTTACATTATGCTAACTAATGGTTTATTTCGATCCATTTCTGGGTACAGAAAGAGAAGGCAGCAGAAGAGGAAGAAGCCAACATTGATCCTGATGTTGCTGCTATGATGGGATTCGTTGGTTTTGGATCATCCAAGAAGTAAACCCTACAATTAGGCAGTCCTTACCACATTAAAATTCAGCAAATGTGCTTTTAGCCCTGTAATCTTTTCATACCTTGGTGTTTCAACATTCAAAGGTCCTCCGGGAGCACTACTTGAAATTTTTGCTGCCATCATTTTAGCAAGTGTAAAATTTTATGCTGTTTAACTGTTGAAGATTAATGGAGAAGTTGCAGAATTATTGATACTGATTGTAACTAATATGTACATGTATATTCCCTTTCGAGGGATTATATTCAGTTGCGGAAAATTAAACATTATTCCCTCGATTTCTTAATAAGTGTTCATTTTGTTCGAAAGTGCAAGAAAATTAACCATTAATTCCTCAATTTCTTATGTACAAATACATTGTTACTTGAATTGCAACATGGATACTTAGATTGAAAAATTAAAGATAAGATGATGGCCAAAATTTAAATTTCATAATAAATGAAATTTTAATATTAGGGTAACTTAGGGAGAAAAGCACAATATGAACTCCCGCCAAAATCTAAAGCCACCCCCCTCTACCAAATGAGCAGAACTTGCCGAGAAATTGAGCGGAAGATCTTGACTTTTCTTCACGGCCACAATACCAGAACCCAGCTTAAACAAATCCACGCTCATTTTCTTCGCCATGGTCTTCACCAATTCAACCATATCCTTGCGCATTTCGTTTCTGTTTGTGGGTCTCAGAACAAGATGGGTTATGCAAATCGCATTTTTTCGCAATTCCAAAATCCCAATATATTACTCTTCAATGCAATGATCAAAGGGTACTCTGTTTGTGGACCTTTTGAAGAGTCAATCAGTTTGTTTTCAGCAATGAGAAATCAAGGCATTTGGCCTGATGAATATACGTTTGCGCCTTTGCTCAAGGCGAGTTCTAATCTTTTGGACCTTAGAATTGGCAAGTGCGTTCATAAGAATGTTATTGTTTCTGGGTTTCAGTTTTTTAGCTCAATACGAGTTGGGGTTGTTGAGTTTTATACTTCTTGTGGGGCTATGAAGGATGCTAGGAACTTGTTCGATGAAATGTCTGAGAGGGAAGTGATTGTTTGGAATTTGATGATTAACGGCTACTGTAAAAGAGGAGATGTTGATATGGGTCTTTGCCTGTTTAAGCAGATGAGTGAGCGGAGTGTTGTTTCGTGGAATACAATGATTTCATGCTTGGCGCAAAGTGGTTTAGACAGCGAAGCTTTGGGGATTTTTAATGAAATGCAAGATCAAGGTGTTAAGCCAGATGAGGTAACTTTGGTCATAGTTTTGCCTATTTGTGCACGTTCAGGAGCTATTGATGTGGGGCAATGGATTCAGTCATATGCTGAGTCAAGTGGGCTTTTTCAAAATTTTGTGTCGGTAGGCAATGCTTTGGTAGATTTTTACAGTAAATGCGGCATCTTGGAGACATCTAAAAGAGTGTTCAATGAGATGCCTCGAAAGAATGTGATTTCATGGAATACAATGATCTCAGCTACGGCGTTTAACGGGAAGGCTGAAGTTGGGATAGAATTGTTCGAGGAGATGATAACAACAGGCGAAATTAGCCCTAATGATGCAACATTTGTAGGGGTTTTATCTTGTTGTGCTCATGCAGGGTTAGTAGAAAGAGGGAGGAATTTTTTTGCTTCAATGACTTTGACTCACCAAATTGAGCCAAAACTTGAACATTACGGATGCATGGTTGATCTCTTCGCGCGTTGTGGATGTGTCAAAGAGGCCTATGACTTGATCAAAAGGATGCCGGAGAAGCCAAATGCTTCTTTATGGGGCGCTTTGCTTAGTGCTTGCCGCACTCATGGTGATATGAAATTTGCACAACTTGCCTTAGAAGAGCTGACTATTATAGAACCATGGAATTCTGGTAATTATGTGCTGTTATCAAATATGTACGCAGAAGAAGAGAGATGGGACAAAGTTGAGAAAATGAGAGCATTAATGAAGGAGAGGAGCATCAAGAAAGAGCCAGGGCAAAGTGCAATTGGATAAAATGTTTACAGAAAATGCGATTACATGGAAGGGACAATGAAAATAGCAAGGGCATGATTTTGGGAGTTCTTTCAACAGTAATAAATTATTGGTATGTTAAATCATGCATCTTCTCTTTTCTTCCTCATTCTTCAACAAAAACAATGTGACTAGAGGTCATTAAAAATGAATGCTTTAATCCCATATCTCCTTGTGTTTAGGGTAACAAGTAATGTTGATCGAACGACAATGGAGTATCAGGTGAATTCTGCTGCAAATCAGGGTACTAATGGCACTGCAAATCAAAGAAATACAGGTAATGAACCGATTGAGGTATATTATATGACCAAACTAGGCGACAAGCATAGTCTATGCACTATTGATAGAGTTGCATTTAGAAATTTTGAGGATTTGGATACCCATCTTGAACAACTTCTTGTTGATATTATAGGTATTTTTTATGTTAGTTCAGGATTTGTTTTCAACTATATAGGTTTCAATGAAGAACAATTGGATCATGATCATATGGAGTGGATAGATCTTGTTAACAACTTGAATTACATTAATGTTCTTTTTGATCAACGACGATGATGATGATGACAACAACGATAATTTTCGAAACTTAATTCAATCTTAATAAATATCAAATTGTTGTGTTTGCTTGAATATTTTGTTCAACTAGTTGTAAATTTTGATTTGTTCTATGTAATAAATTTCACATTATAAGATAGTTTTGACTTAATGCAATACAAGTGAAAGCAAAGAAGGAAGCCATGGAAGTAAGGCAATAATCTGCAAACCCTTGCTTGTTCCACCTCCCAAATATCTTGCCACATTGAAATTTCCTATACACCACAAACATTTCAACCATTAGAATTACTAAAAAACCCCTAGAAAGTAGAGATAATAAGGTAAGAAATAAAAGGGCATGATTCGTAAAATTAGTTGTTTTAATAGTAATTAATCGATATCTTGACATATATAAACAACTTAATGGACTTTTTTTTAACTTAAAAGTGTTGCTTTTACAAAAAGCTTTTAAAAAGCTAAAAAAAAGCCAATCTTACACAAACACATTGAATTAAAAAAAAATATTTAACATTTTGACCGATCAAAATATCTAAAATGCGAGAAAATTCTCAAAATCTAGAGAGAGAAGACAATGGATACCTCTAAGGTTGGTGTTAGAGCAACCGGCATTAAGTGCAAATTCAATATCTCTTACAGTAGCTTTATTGTGGAATAAAAAATCAGACAAATAATAGTTAATACAAGAAAGGACATTTTTTGTCTCAGTCAAGCAAGGTCCATTACAGAAAAGGTCAGTTGCTTCTGGTGGAACATTAAGATTTCCACTTTCTGTTAATCTGTAGGTTTCATTGCAGCCACTGTAAATCTGCATAAAACATAGCCAAAACAAAGAAATCAATGAAGAACAAGAATCAAACAAGTAAATATTAAGGTTTTTTCAACCTTTACAGAATCATAATTAACCTTTTTATTAAAACAGAGCAAAGCATTTTCAACTATTTCTCCTGGTGAATCCTCTGCATATCCTGCTAATCATAGTAATATCCAAACAAAAAGAAGACAACAATGTCAAAACACAACAATAAACATCTGAATCTATTACAAATAGTGGCTCCTTCCTCTAACCTTAACATAATATGCTATAGAAATAGCAGCACTCCTAAAAGAAATTAGACCATTATTACAAGCATATTTGATGACCTGAGTAAAAGCACAAGGTGAACATAGAAATCACAGAGAAGATGAAGATGAATTTCTGTTTTGATGAAGCTGATATTGCCATTTCTATTATTATCTTTATGGGTATATTTTTTTCTCCTTTGATTTCAGGTTTGGCAAGAATATATAGGAAGAGTTAGTTGGAAGTTTGATCCATATAGAGGACTAAAACAGAAGATTCTAGGAATTAGGAAAGTAGGTCACCTACTTAAATTGATAATAAAATCTATAATAATACAGAACAAAAAGATGTGATCTTTGAGATTCCATGATCATGGGGAAGAACAAAATATACAACTTTACTAAGATATAGATTCAAAACAACTGAAATTCTTTCAACATTGATTCTATAACAAATGTTCAAACCCAATTCAGAAGTATCACACAGCATTTTGTGCTTATCAACTAAACAGAACAGAATATGAACTTCCTATACCTCACTACTTGATGTACTGAGATAACCACTTGAAACCTTCACCGTAGCCCATTTTTCGAACAATGCTGCACATGAAAACCTCCATGGGACGAACATTCGTGTCTCCTAAATTCACTTTTCCCTTGCCGGTGGTGAAGTTGGAAAGCCCGAGATGGAAACGCAACTCGTCTTCTGAAGCAGCGTATGGTATATCAATTTTGTTGCCCAAAATGAGGAATGGGACATTGGCCAATGCTTCATCGGATAGAAGAGCATCAAGTTCTTTCTTTGATTCAGCAAATCTTTCCTTGTCAAATGCATCAACCAGGTAAACAACTGCATCAACCTAGAAAATGGAAGGACTTTTGTTAGAAAAAATTAGAACCCAATAAAGGACCGAATCAAATCATCCAAAATCGCAATAAACCAATGATATCTGGCAAGCTACTATCAAAACACTTTCAAAGATTGAAAGCGATATCAGCGAACTCCCATATTATTCTTTGCCTCCCATGAATCAGATGATCACACAAGAAGATCATCTGGGATTATGAAGGCAATGTCACTAACCATCATCTAAAATTGCTAACATTTCGGCACTTGAAATATCCAAGAATGATGAGAAAAATATGCCACTTATGGGAAAAAGAATCACACATTTTGTTTCACAAGCTAGAAAAGCAAATTTCAGCAATACTTCCCCAAAAACAAATCTGTTAAATTTGAGCAACTCATCATCAAATCATACACTTAATACTCCAACGAAGAGAGCATGTACAAAAAATTAGTGTTGAAACTACAAATTTACCCAATATAAGCAAAATCCAACAGTCAATTATAAGATAAAAACCTTAGCGTAGTAATCTTTCCAAACTCTTCGAGCAATCTGATGACCTCCCAAATCAAAAGCCTTAAACTTGATTTTCCCAATACTCAACTCCTCTGAAGTAGGATATTGTGTAGGCTGATGCTGAACTAATCTCTGCAACAAAAATCCATATCAAATATATACTAACAATCAACAAAAATCCCATCAAATTTTCTACAAATAACCAATAATCAATAAAGCAAAATATAAAGTTCTAATCTTTTTCGTTTTTCTGGCAACCCAGAAGACCAATTTCACAACTGAACAAGAAAAAATGAAGTACCTCATCCTTCAACATATGAAGCAGCGTCGTTTTACCGGCATTATCAAGGCCAAGGAACAAGATCTTGGCTTCCTTTTGCCACAATCCAAGTGAAGCAAGAACTCCATAAAACCAGTCAACCAAAAACATGATTTTTAACTAACAAAAAACAGAGAAGAATCCCTCAAAAAAGAAATTCTAGAGAGGGAAAAAGGTTGAAACTTTGAAGCATAAAGCAAAAACCTAGAGAGAGAAAGATTACGATAGTAATATTATTTATAATTTATTTGTAACGTATATTACCAAATGATTTGTGTGTATAGTAGATTGGTGTGAGTGTGAGGTGGCAAGTTTTTACTGGTCAAAATTACTTGTAGTGGGTCGGGTTTTCGGATTTTAATTCTTTTGACCAATCAGAGGCTAAGCATTGGAGTTGTTGGCGTCATTGGATGAATAATAGCCGTCGATTGAGGAAAGAACGGTGTAGATCAGCTTATGTGTATTTTCGGGTGGGTGTTTGGTAGGAAAGTAATTAATGGGTTGTTTCCTTTTGATTATAGCTGAGGCGCTTTCGAAACAAACGCATTTATGTGATCAAGTTCACATAAATTCAACTAGACTCGGCAATCGAAAATCTTAGCACAAGGAGACCAATATGGGCTTAGTGACCAGCCCAAGGCCCATTAAACAAGAGGCCCATTTTGTGCTTTTTTTCCTCTCTTAAAATATGATGTGTCTAATCATCATAGAAGTATGTAGACATGGACATGGGCGGTTCGGCCCGCTTGAACCGGCCTGAACCGTTAGCAAACCGAGCCCGTGTGAACCGTAACCTGAACCGGCCGGAAAATAGACTGGTTTAGGTTCGAGTAAATTTGGAAACGGACCCGTTAAAACCCGTTAACCGTGGATGAACCGCCGGTTTAATCGTCCCAAACTGTCTTCGAACCGCCGGTTTAACCACCCTAAACCGTCTTTGAACTATCAGTTTAACCACCCCAAACCGCCAGTTTTTAACGCGCCGCCAAACCGCCAGTTCGGCGGGCCAGTTACGGTTTGAATGTCTACGACCATGGGAACCGGCCCAGACCGTAGCCACGTCTAGAAGTATGATATAATAATAAAGATAAAGATGGAGAATGAATAATAAAATGCCAGCTGTCATTGTGCTTTGCCTCTCTGTCACTCTATGAAGAAATTACTATCCATTTCTATAATTAAAAACCTATCTTTTTATTCATTTCAATAGAAAATTAATAAATTATATTAGAATTAATATATTATAAATTAAATACAAAATAATTATATATTTATTTCCAACTCTAAAAAAATATATATGATCCATTTATTAACTTCGAATTAAGAATCCGTACAAATTACATTTAGGCAAGGAATCTAATTAAGCCTTTAATCCAAGATTTAAATATATTTAGAGATAATCTTTGCAAACTCCACTTTTGTTTTTCCAATTTGAAAATTTTAGCTTTTGCTAATCCATGATTAGGAATCATAATATTAAAATTAAAATTCATAGAATAAAAACTTTCGAGATAAAGAATCCTACCTTAACAATAAATTTAACATCCAATAATTAGTTTGCTTATGCATTAATTACTATTACTAGCTATAAAAAGAGCTAAATCAAACTAAGTTATGAGCGTATCACACTCCATAAAACGGCATCGTTTTTTCAATTTTCCTTTTTTATTATTACAAGCTGAGAGAGAATAGATGTGAGAAAAGCTAAGTTATTAGGAGGGTATAAATGTAATTTTATATAAAAATCTGCTATTTAGTTAAATAAGGAAACAATGACTAAACCCATAATCTATGTCTCAACAAAACCTTGAGAACCACACCGCCAACAGATTTATAATAAATAAAATATTAATTTTCTTCCCAAAACTACCCCTATAAATACACACTTTCCCTCCCTCCAAACAAAATGTAATTTTTATTTTCTTACTAAAATCCAAGTTTTCTTTTACTGAAAATCGCAAATCAATGGCGGCGGAAAAAGACCGGAAAATACTGGTGGCGGTAGATGAAAGTGAAGAAAGCATGTACGCTCTCTCATGGTGTTTGAAGAATGTTATTTCTCATAGTTCGAAAGACACTATTATCCTTCTCTATGCTCGACCTCCTCGAGCTGTTTACACTACTCTTGACGGAACAGGTACTGCTATTATCACGAATTCGAATTCGAATAACCTCCATAGAAGTAGTAGTGGTTAGTGATGAGGCTGATTTGGTAATTTTTTGCAGGTTATTTGTTTTCTTCTGATATAATAGCGACGATGGAGAAGTACAGTAATGATGTGGCGGAGTGTATTGTAGAGAAGGCGAAGAGGATGTGCAGAGAAGAAGAAGCTCTCGGTGTAAGTTCTTTTAGAATTATTGAATTTTGGTAAGGGTAAATCGGGAATTTGATCGTTGACACGTTGAGGCAGGTTATTAAGGTGGAGACGAGAGTAGAGAATGGTGACCCACGGGATGTTGTATGCCAGGTGGCGGAGAGATTGTCCGTTGATGTGCTTGTTATGGGAAGCCACGGTTACGGTCTGATTAAGAGGTAGTAGGTCCCACTTCTATATAATTATATTAGATTTTTATTTTATTTGGTTTCTGAAATTAATTAGATTTTAATATTTTTGATTCTGTAGTAATTTTTTTTATTATAAGAATATTTTTTTAAAATAATTTCAATAATTGAATTAAACGTTAATTTATTACGAGACTATGAAAATTATATTTTAAAATATAAAGGGAAAATTTAAATAACAGCGAAATTTATTTTTAAAAATAACAGGATAATTAAATTTAAATTCAAATTCAAACTTGATTGAAAATGATTAAATGAGTAATATTTTGAAAATTTGGACATTAATAGGGCTTTTCTTGGAAGTGTGAGCAACCACTGTGCACAGAATGTCAAATGTCCTGTTTTGATCGTGAAGAGGCCCAAATCAACAAGTGGAAGCAAATAGGCTTTTTTTTTTTTTTTTTAATTTGTTAATGTGAAAATAAATTTTAATCTTATTGTAATTAATTTTTATGTATTTGTTTCCCTTTTATTGGTTTTTCGTGATTTTACTAATTTATGTAATTGGCCAAACGATTATATGAATAAATATTGTTTTTTTTTTTTAATTTGTAGCTCCAAATTACATGCACTAATTTTTTTTAAAAAAAATCCCGACATTATTATTATTATTATTATTATTATTATTATTATTATTATTATTATTATTTTACTTGTTTATTTATGGAAAAAAAAAAGGGGAGATATTGTCTCTCTAGAACTCCTAAAATCTTTCTTTTGACTTCTAACTAAAACAAAAAAAAAAATATTCTTCATTGATTTGTTTGCTGTTATTTTCTTTTGTATCAGAAGATTATGGTATTTCTTCATTCATCATTTATTTGATATGATACAACAAAGGCAAGTATTTATGATACATTTATTTCTTTAATTTCATCTTATTCTATTTATTAACACTATATATGTATTTTGAATGATCATTCACTTGCATTGGCATTCTTGGACTCTGCATTTTTGTTAATTTAGTAGTTCAAAGAATTAATCCAAATATTTTAGAGGATTAATTGTCATCTAATTCTTTATTTCCATGATGATGATTATTTATTCATTTGTAGAGCAAACAATTTTAGCCATGGCAGTCAAGTTCAGTTTCAGGACTTTTCAGCAGCTAAAAGCTGTGCTTAGACCAGCTTGCTTTTGTATAATTCTGGTAAGAACCCTTCAGAACCTTACTGCTCTATTTTTTTTAAAAAAAAAAAAAATTGAAGCTTTACTTTTAATTTCAGGCTCTATCATGTTTTATGATCTCAGAACTGTGTTTGATGATTAAGAAAACCAAAAATCATGTGATGGAAGAATCATACTCAGTTCGCGAAAAATCTTTTGTTGAGATTGAAAGAACTGTAGGACTATTAAGCTTTTTGAATTCATCTGCATCGAATTTAGCTCGAACTTTAAGTGCATATCTTAATGTAACTCAGATATCATACTCCGATATTGAAACAAAGGTTAGTTTTAATCTGTTTTCTCAGTTAGAATAATAAATATTGTAATTATCTAGATTGTGATATAAGCAATTTTCAAGTTCAGGTTGCGCCTATCCTGTTTTTGTCACTTACAACAATTCCACATTTATCACAAGTTTCATACATTGGAAATGATGGTTTAATGTTCTCATACTATAATGACAAGCAAGAGACAGTTGCAATATATTCAAACTCTTCGCTTTCTTCATCCTGGAATATTAAGTCAGTGAATCGCGACAATGGGAAGTTATATGGAACTGCTGTTTCTACTAAATCTTTGTCAAAAGTGACTTCAAGTTGGTTTCAACAGATTTCAAATAATGTGACGAGGTGTTCCTTGATCGGGACAGGGTTGAACGAAGATCAAGATAGTTTATTTCTTAATACTGTTGCTATGGATGGAAGAGGTGTTATATCTCTTGGATTTCCAATCAAAATAGTGATTGATCATTTTGAAGCAATAGATTTTCATGGTGGGTATTTTTACTTGGCGACAGCGGAAGGTCAAGTGATTGTGCAAGGAAAGCTCGAAGATAATACCCAAATAGATGTTTCTAATTCCTCAGTTACAGTGCTTAACACAAAGGGTAATATTATGCATAAAGATGATTTATATTGCAGCTATGAAAAAAATTCCCGACCTCTTGGAAAGACTGTGGGTAATAAGTACACATTTTACTGCTCTACCATTGACTTGGCCGGAGTTCAATCGGTAAGTTACATGCTATTAGAGGGTGTTTGCTTTGCTTAAAAAGCAGTTTTAAGCATTTTTCAACTTAAAATCGAGCATTTTCCTTTTTTTTTTTTTTTTTTTTTTTTTTTTTTTTTTTGTTTTTATGTTTTTTTTTTTAAATT
>CANUEY010663874.1:0-31478 GCA_948099555.1 Croton setiger
TGAGTTTTAGCAAGCTCATTTTCTGCTTCATGTATTTGTTGATATAACAAAGAGATTATTCCAACACACCCATAAATTGGCTCTTCGGTTCTGCATTTTGCCTCATAATGTAATGAATCTGCTGTTGCCTCTCGCAAATGAGTCGGGACTTGCTATAGCACCAAAAATAAAAGTATTTATTTATGCTTAATTATATTATTATAATTAATTATGCTTAGTTTACTAATAAGATCAATAAAAAAAGATGATCGATTACCTGTAGCAACTTAGCTACGTTACTCGCTCCATAGATTTTATGGACGCAAGAAAATCTTTGAGGATCATTAGAAGGAAAATAAGGAGAGAAAATGCAATCCGATGGACATCTTCTTCTTAAATACTTACAAGCAGCACAACGACTTGAATTATTATTCATTCTTTTAATCTAAATCTAACAGAACAAATCCAATTAAGATTTTTCTTAATCTTATTTGTTCTTGAGCAAGAAATCCAATGGAGATTTTTAGAATCTTGGATAGAGAGATTAAGATGTTAACATGAGATTTTGTATTGAAACAAATATATAGTGGCTTTTAGGTTTCCAACGGCTAGTTTTTTTGAAAATTATGTTTTAGAGAAAGGAAATATCTTAGTATGGAAATGAAATAGTAAATGGAGCAAATTAAGTATATGGAAAGAGTGGACTTAGTAGAGAGATAGACACACATATATATAATATTTCAAACCATACAAAAAGCAATAAAACCAAAGTCCTTTACAAATTATTATTATTAAGTTAAATTTCTAAGACAAATTAATCAAACCAAACCAAATCAAATTAAACTTAAATCCAAATTAGAAGATTACTTAATCTAATTCATGCAACTCATACCCTAAACCCTGAACCCTAAATCCGGTTCATTTCCAAGGAGAAAGTCTAAGAAATCGTCCTCCCAACCCTGTAAAACAAAATCCAAACAACCTGATTACGACTTGATTACGACTTTCAACATAACAGGGACTTAATAATTTTTTTCCCCTTTTATGATAAACTACTCCTAATTATTACCAAGTTCCCAACAACCTGGAATTGTTTTGTACATATCTACTTATCTAGACTCTAGAACTAAATATGTCTTCCTGCAAATGAACAATTCCTTTTTCTTTGTTGAAAGATCTTTTTCAATTGGCAGGTGGAATTGTAAATAACACGTTGAGACCGGCCATTCCAAATTTCTGCGATCCTGAATGGAGAAGATTGATGGAGCAGTGTTGGGCACCTAATCCTTCAGCCAGGCCTTCCTTCACCGAAATCGCTGGCCGATTACGCGTAATGTCAACTGCAGCTGGCCAAACCAAAGGACATGCTCACAAAATGCCCAAATAGTTGGGGTTAATGTCAATGACTTGTTGTGCAGGATTCTTGGATTCCGTAATATACAATCCTTAGATCGACCTGTAGCATATTAATAGTTTGTATGTAAAATTTGCCTCTTTACTCCAAATTAGTTGGGGTTAATATGGTATTTATATGTATCATTTCTTCTACTTGTATCATATTAGCTGAAGGAACAAATGTGACTTCCATTAGTGTTTTTATAATGGAAGCTCTCTTGATTAAATATAATGCATTAATATAATGTTATTCTTCAAGAATTCCAATATGGTCCTTTTTTTAACTTATATTTTTGTTTTTTTCCTTTCATTTTTATTATTATTGAATTTGGACTTGCTTCGTTGAAAGGCTGTAAACGAACTAAGCTTATTAAGTTGGCTTACGAGCTTGCTCAATAAAAAAAGGGTGTTTTAAGTTGGCTTACGAGCTTGCTCAATAAACAAAGGGTTCTTTAAATTGGCTTACGAGCTTGCTCAATAAAAAAAGGGTTCTTTAAACTTATTCTAGTTGAATTTAAGTGGAACGATAGATCAAATTTTGAACTGTATGGTAGAAATAATTCTTAGTGAGCTATCTAATTATAGATTAGTTTGAGATAATGATAATCCACTTTATTATTATTCAAATAATACAAGAACAAATGATCATTTCGAAGATTAGACCATATTGGAAACACCATCTAACCCATTAATAATAATAATAATAATAAGTATTACTTGTTAGCTATGGAATTGCAAACCCAATAAGAACATCCAACCCATTAAGAAGAAGAGGAAGAAGAAGAAGAATTTTGCATTTTCCACGCAGAAGCCAACATTATAGGCCTACCTTTCCATCCAAGAAGAAGAAAACCCTTTTCACTTCCTAATGTATACCCATCACACCCATAAACAGAAAGCATCATTCTAGCTTGGCTCATGCATTTCAATCCCACAACTTGAAACCCAGCTCTACCTAATTGTCTTCTCCATTGATCTGCCCTTTCATGTCTCTCTACTCTATCACATCCTTCAAAAGCTACAATGTTCCGAATCTCGTCGGCAAAATGATGCTTCTCTATCTTCATCCTTTGCTGATTAGTTCTTGGAAGACTAGCCTCGAGTGAATCAAAAATTGCTGAATAGTAATGAAGAGATTCAAGAAATCTCCCAAGAAAAAATGGACCATTATGGTTTGCATCTTGTTCTACTATAGTAAGTAAATTTGGACTTAGCTTCTTAATTGCTTGAAGAATTGCCTTAAGTGAACCTCTACTTTCTTTAACAAATTTATGCAAATGCATTATACTATTGACAAATATTGCCTCCCCTTCCCCTTCTCTCAAGTTAAGATTTTCTTTAGTTAGTACATTTGGGGTAATTGGGTTTGAAATTATACTGAATTCCAAAGAAATGCCTAAAAAGCTTGCATCTTCTACAAGTGATTTCATGCTAGATTCAAGCTCTAGTAAGAAATCTTGATCATTATTATTTGTTAATCCTGTGATTTGAACTTTAGGTGGCCCCTCTGGCCTTGAAGCTAGAGTTCTAATTAAAGAAGGCCATTGAAGGGTATGATCCATTCCAAGATCAATTATATGCAAAAAGTTCTTACCTTTTGAAGCTTGAAAAATAGCTTCATTTGCAGCCATGAAACCGAAAGCAATATAAGGTGTTGTTTGGTATAAAAGTTGAAAAGCTTCAAACTTTTCCTCTCCAGTGATCATTTTTTCCAAACCCATTGGAGAATTGTTGGAATTATGAAGAAGAAGATGTGATAATCTTGATTTCAAACCCATAGCAAAGCAATAAGAAACTCTTTGTAAAGAATCACCCCATGAATTGACTGAACCCCAAATTTGTGAAAGAATTGAACTTGCCAATTGGGTATCTCTACAACCAACTGCTTCAGCACATGCAAGCAACAAATGTACCAAATGAAGCCCTTGATCTACTACACCTTGTTGACAATTTTCTTCCTCTTCCCCACTTCTTGGAATATGTTGTTCCACACTTGTTGGAACTCCATCATCATATGTTGTCATTTCCAAGTCCTCATCATCATCCCCTTCTTGTATCATCATTGGAACTTGATGATGATGATGATCACCAAAAAGAAGATCATCCACCATTGAAAATGTAGTTAATTTCTTTGGCGATTCTTGATATTCATTATCTTCTAATTGGTCAACATTGATGAAACTATCAACCAATTCATCAACTTCGAGAGTACTTATTGTATCATCAAAATCATTCATTATTATTGTCTCTTCCCATGATTCAACTCCTTGTTCTTGCTCCATTCTTGCTGGACAAAACCTTCTAATGGCAAAATCATGGTTGAGATCGAGACTCTCATTCATGGAGAAAGAAAGCCAACCATTCATGGCTTCCATTGATTAAGATGAAAAAGTTTGGAAAAATGGCTGTGTTTTGTGACTAATTTGTAGAGCAAAGTCACATTTAGGGTGAATACATATCTAAGTGTCCTCTAGTGTAAGAATATTCTATATATAATTTGTTTAATTGAATCTTGCCATAAAGAATACAGGATTATGTTAGAAATGAATGAAGAGGATAATTCTTAATTATTACCATTCAATTTGCTGGCAATAATTGTATAAGTCAACCTTATCCCAACCAAATTCTAGTATATCTCAAGTTTCGATAGCTTGCATATTTATTCATTGTATATGATTAATGTTTAACCAATTTATTTATTTGTCAAATTTTATTGTTATTTTCACCCAAAATAAAATAATTAATATTGTTTGACGGTGAATCCACTTTATAACTTGAAATATATATAGATCATAATCGAATACTTCGATTCTAAGTAAGTAATTAGTTTAAATGAACAATATAATTTAACTAACTATCAGGTGAGTTAGCGGTATGAAGAGCTAAATTTCTAAGATGAGATTAGACTTATAATGGGTTACTATAATATTTTGAATATAAATTAAAGGCTACAATGAGTAAGCAAAACTATGGAGTGAAAGGTATAAAAGTGCTATAAAATGGGGAAGCAAAAAGGTAAGAAGAAGGAGACATTTATGGTGGGTATGGCCAACAAGAGTTGAAATTTAGTGTACATTGACAAAAAAGAAAAAACCAACCAAATTATTAATAATTTCTTCCTTGGTCTCATCACTTAACATATACCCTTTCCTTCCTTGGACGGCCAACAAATAATGAGACATTCTAAGCTGCCATCCTCATTTTCTATTCCTTCACATATCTTATATTATACAGTATTTTTTTTAAAAAAAAAAGAACATTTTTATAGTCATTTTAAGTGTAGTTCTATTGTTGTACCAGGTTTTTTTCCCCATTTGCACTGAAGAGGTGGCCATGGCCGGGTTGACCCGTGGAAAAATCGGCTCGGTCCGCTCTTGAATCGGAACCGTTTGGTCGGCGGGCCGGTTCAAGTTTAAAAAAATTTCGAACCGTAATCGTTATAAACCGTGAACCGTTCTCGAACTGCCGGTTAACCGCTCTCAAACCGCCGGTTAACCAGTCCGCCGACAAATCAGTGATTCAACGGACCGGTTACGGTTTAGCCCACCTCCAAACCGTGGTCTGACGGGCCGCGGCGAAACCGGCCCGACCCGTGGTCACCTCTAATGGATAGATATTGGACCATGAGGGTAATGGCAGTGTCATGTTCATGAGGCCCAAGCCATTAATTGCCACCGCTTATAGGGCCCATATTCATTGAATAGGTAGCAAAACCTGGTATTTCTTTAGTTCGGGCCAGGAAAGGCCTGAATGGTTTCACATGTTTGTCACGTGAGTATGTAAAGGAACCCACAAACAAAAGCGATGAGCGTGAATTTGTCACGTGACATCAGTATTATGTCGCACGCGATGTCCACGTGCTAAACCAGACAAAAATTAAGTCCGTCGTATTTCCTAAAACGCCCTCAAAATTTCCCTCATTATTACCGAAAGAACCACTCTCTTTGCTGCTGTCGTTTTCCTCTAACGTCACAGCGGGTCCACGTGAGCACCTTTCACTAATACGACTTCCAGTAAGTTTATTCCACGTGTAAACCGAGAAAGCTTCCATTAAGAGTCAGAACTTTTCCTGATCGACACGTGTCGGAAAACAGATGCCCCCAGAAGTCTCTCTCTTCTCTGCCTAATTTCAAAGAGTATACATTCAAAAGCTTCTGTATCCCTCCCTTTTAACTCTCTCACTTTCTTTCTCTGAAATTTTTTTTTTCTTATTTTCTCTCTCTTAGGGTTTCTGCTGCTTGAGAGCTCCTCTCTTTAGATTCAGCTGAAAATCAAATGGGTAATTTTATTTTTCAGCAATTTGCTTTATTTTTTTTTTTTTTGGATTTTCAAAGCTTTTCGTTTGATATTATTCTCGTTCTTTATGTGCTATTTGATTTTCTGTTTGGTTGGTGAGAAAGTTGAAAAGAAAGCGTAAGTATTCGTGATTCTGATAGATATGGGATATGAGGATGTGGGATTTTTGCCAAAAATCTGTTTAGTTTAAAGATAAATAGCTAATTTCTTTACTTAGTTTTTGTTATTGATCTTTTTCTCAGATGCCAGACAGAGGATAATGTTTGATTTTTCATTTAAAATTCAGTTTGTGATTCTGGATTACATGCATGCTTTTATAGTGAATTACTCTTTGATGTTTGATTGCTAGCAATTTACAGCTCAGATTTTAAGTCCTGTCTCTGATTTTTACAGTGTAGATTTAATTTTGAAGGAAAATAAATTCTTTGTAATCCTGTATTTGGCTTGATCCATTGATCAGAAATGTTGTATATCATGCATGTGTAGTGCAAAACTTATGTGGTTTAATACTTTAATGGATGATCTTATAGATTTATGTAAGAGTTACTGTAAATTGTTAATATAGCTTGCTTAGAGATTGCTCTAGACCCAGTAATGAAATTTTGAAATAGTTCCTTCATTCTCCAGTTATTGAGCTAATAGATCCTTCACATTTCATTGTTATTCTTCTGATTCTTTTGATTTATCTAAGGATTCATTTGAGTTTTGATGAATGATTCCTAGTATCTATTGTTTAATGTTTGTTTTTAGTCTAAAGAGAGAATAGATAAAACGCTAGAACGAAGAAACTTTTCAATAGAGCATGGACCAGTCGGATCAAACACAGCAGCAGCAGCAGCAGCAGCCGGTTATGGGAGTTCTAGCCGGTGGTGCAGGTCAAATGGGGTATGCTACTACAACTCCCTACCAAACTGCGGCAATGATGGCTTCTGGAACACCTGCCATTCCAGTTCCTCCCTCTGGACAGCTTACCTACCAACAAGCCCAGCACTTTCACCATCAGCAGCAGCAACAACAACAGCAACAGCTTCAAATGTTCTGGGCAAACCAAATGCAAGAAATTGAACAAACGACCGATTTCAAGAACCATAGCCTCCCGCTTGCTCGAATTAAAAAGATAATGAAAGCTGACGAAGATGTTCGAATGATTTCAGCTGAAGCTCCAGTTATATTTGCAAAAGCTTGTGAAATGTTCATCTTGGAGCTTACTTTGCGCTCTTGGATTCATACTGAAGAGAATAAGAGGAGGACTTTACAAAAGAATGATATTGCAGCTGCCATTTCAAGAACTGATGTTTTCGATTTCTTGGTCGATATAATTCCTAGAGATGAGTTGAAAGAAGAGGGGTTAGGGGTCACAAAAGCAACTATTCCTATGGTTGGTTCTCCGGCGGATATCCCTTATTATTATGTCCCCCCACCTCAGCATCCAGTGGGGCCTCATCCTGGGATGATTCTTGGAAAGCCAGTTGATCAAGCTGCCGGGTATGGTGGTCAGCAGCCTCGACCACCAATGGCTTTCATGCCATATTTGCAGAATCAGCCACAACAGCAACAACCTCAACAGCAAGAGAGTGATAATTGAAGAAGAGACTGATAATATATGTATCTGTATTTGTAGTTGAAGATTTAGATTATCAAGGGATTATTAGATTAGAGGGAATTAATCCTCTTTTTTTTTTTTTTTGTTCAAAACTAAGTATTTTGAGGCAGGTAGATCATGTATGGGTTTGCGTGATCTTATTATTTGGTGAAGTATCCATCATTGTTCATCATCCTTACCTTATTTTTTGCAGAAAAAAAGAGAGGAGATTTTTTGTCAATTTGATGATCATTTTTAGTACATTTCTGAAATCCAAATGGTAAACCTTTGTCATCCTCACAGAACAATGTCTATGAAAAGAGATCGGAAATCCTTTGGCCGGGAATTTGATATGTTTCAGCCAATTATATATGATCGTGATGTGCATAATTCCAAAATCTAAAATTTAATAGTCAAACAAATTATGATCATCCTAACTCCAAATCGACAGCCCTTAATTATTTTCAAATTAAACCCTAATTCCCCTAAAATAGATTAAACATAATTACCTAAAAATAGAAGCAATTAACATAAGAATCATGTTCTGATTATTCAATCAATCCTCATCGACGCCCTCAAAACACCAAGCATTCTCTTGACGAAGCGCCGCCTCCTCTTCCGGGAGAAAATCATTCTCGATCCCAAAAAGATTCCTAACGAACTCAACGCTCTTATTTTTTATCAGATCCGCTGCGGCTTGACAAAGAACGTCCAATAAATACTTAACATTCAGGTAATTAGTCGCTACTATTACCTCCATAAGCTCTTCCTTGCTAAGTTCCTCAACAAACTTTGCGTCGTTCGCCTTCCGATCAGTCTCCGACAAATCCTTCAAGTGCTCCTTGCAGTAGGCGATGATTTTGGAAAGAGGTTCGGCGGTCACGTTCGGTAAAGGAATCTCAGTACGGCTGCTCACTGTCTCCAAGTTGTCGTCAAAGAATGCTTTCACAGTTCCTAACTCCATCGCCACCGCTTCCTCCACCTCGAATACCTCGTCATCGGCTGTTTTGAGGATGATTCTCTTGGTTGAGGAATTGTCTGCTGGATTTGATGAAGTCATAATTAGGGATTTTTTAGTTTTTGGGTGTAGGGTTTATAGGGTTTTGAATTTTTGTGGGAGTGAAGTATTTATAGATTTTTAATTGGGTAATTCAATATAGTTCCGATTTGGATTGGGATTCCAATTAAATGAACGAAACATTATTATATTCTAATAATTCCGATTAATTAAATAAACTAATACTATTACTAAGAATGGTTAATGAAATATTTTAATTTATTTTATTTTATTTTTTTGTTAAATTTAAAAACTACTAATCCTAATTATTAAAATAATTTTTTTAGAATGATTTCTAACAATTTCTTAATTAATTAATTATAATAAAATAATAATACTTCTAAATTTTATTTTATTAAAAATATTATTTTATTACAAATTCATTATTCTATTTTATTGAAAAATACTATTTTAATTTATATTCATAATTCTATTTTATTAAGGAATATTGTAGTTTATTCTATATCTCATTTTTAATTAATTTATCTATTAAAATATAAATTATAATAAAAGTAAAGTATAGATTATAGTAAATAACAATACATAAATTCAAATCATAAATTAAAGGTATTTAAAAAAAAATAAAAACCTACTAAATACATTATCTTAATTCCTATTCATAAATATATTTTATTCTATCAAATAAGAAATATAATTTTAATTAGAATTAATTAGTTAATTACAATGTTTTATTATCATTATTTTTATTGTGAAAGACATGTTTCACTATTATTTGGTGTAGGGCTGTAAACGAGCCGAACCGAGTATTATACTGCTCGAGCTCAGCTCGTTTAACATTTCACGAGCTCGAACTCGTGTTAAATTTCACGAGCTCAAGCTCGGCTGGTAAGCTTGGCTGGTTTTGAGACTCGAGAGCTTAGTTTGTTTTAAGCGTTGTTTTATGTTGCTATTCAAGCTCGAGCTTGAATTCGCAAATAAACTTGAATTCGAGCTCATTTCGAACTTGAGTTTTAGCTCACAAATAAGCTCAAACTCGTTTCCCGCTACTATTCGAGCTCATGTTTGAACTCAGTGAAAAATCAAGAAAATTCATTTTTAATGTCATTTCAATAAGTAAATGAAAATAGCTTTTTTCAGTGAAAAAGAAATGGAATAGTAAAAAATGAAGTGGGGAGACAGGTGGACTGGTTGAAGCATATTTTTTAATTTGGTACCAAAATTAATCGTTTTGATAGGCTCGCGAGCTTATTTAACGAGCAGCTCGCTCGCGAGCTTATTTAACAAGCAGCTCGCGAGCCGATTAAACGAGCTACTCGCGAACTTTTTTAAACGAGCTGTTCGCGAGCCAACTCGCAAGCCTAACTGCTTGGCTCGAGCTCAGCTCGTTTATTATTGATCCGAGCCTCGAGTCGAGCTTTTATCGAGCGAACACCGAGCCGCTCGCGAACGGCTCAGCTCGTTTGCAGCCCTATTTGGGTATTTAGAGGTGAGAGAGTAATTTTTAAATACAATAATGGCCTTCTCCTTCCCTATTCTTCATTTCCTTCTTCCCTTCACAAAATCGCAGTAGCAGCGACAAGATCAGCCACCACCACCGCTTTCTCGACCACCATCACCACCCCATTTGAACTTCATCAACTTCTTCATTCTTTTCTTTTCAGCAGCAAATGCAGAGAGAAAGAGGGTGTACTGTGTTAGTTGCTGCCACCATTTCCGAAGCCCAGCTGTCGGTGATCACGCAGGAACCAGAACCGAAGCCAACAACTGTCAGAGTCGCCAAGTAACGCTGTGAGAATGTTCGGCAGCCGTAACTTCTAGGCCGATTTTCATGGCCGTCAGGAGAAGGTGAGACCATTTCCAGACTCTTCTTTTCATGTACTTTAATTTGGTAACAATTGAATAAACAAAATAAGCAATGTGATTGAATAAATATTCCAACAACTAGCTATTCAATAATTGAGCACAAGATTAAACAAAATTTCCTTCCTCACATATAGAAGTCTACTATTTTACAGACTTTTGTCTTTTCCTTTTTCTGTTCTTCTTTAACAATCCCTTTTCTGCTAGTGTTTTCAGTTTCTGTTCTTTCCTTTCCTTTGCTTTCTCCTCAAACCCGTCGTCCATCATCTTCATTGTAGCAACACGCTTGGCTTTGTACACCTGCAAATTATGAATAGATAAGAAAAATGACCATTTTCTACCAATCATGAAGAATCCGAATTCACTTCTAGGATTAGGAGTACCTTTGTAATATCTGAAAGGACCTCATTTTCTTTGCATTCAAATTGCTCCAATTGTTTCTCAAGAACAGCTTCTATCTCATGAATAAGGTCTATATCATTCTGCAAAGTTTGATTCATTATATATAAAATATGCAATCCGAAGAGCAGAACTAGTTCAGAATTTGAAAAATCTCCATGCAAAATCAATCTTCGCTCCATGACATACAAGTTCATTGTAAAAGTAACTTCTAAGTAGATGTGAAGTATTTCTTCAAACTTATAAGTAGCTTATAAGGAACCAAGCTAATTAAAATTACTAAAAAACATTAGTGGGGTTGTGAGGTGATATATGGAAATTATAACCAAGGGTATTTTGGTTTTTTGCAAGTTCAAACAACATATCCTTATAAGGAGATTATTTATAAGTTATAAATACCAACTTTTGTATAAACTACTTATAAGTTAAAATTTAAGTTTTAAGAAAGACTCGCTTGCTTATAAATCAAAAACTCATTATAACTTGTTTTGTCCAACTTATAAGCTTACAGAAACACCCTTTAGTATCATTCCAAAGAGATTTTGATATTGAACACTGCCACCTCGGCTATGGGTTCAGAACAGGCAGCCATTAACACATCAAATCTCTTGTTTCAAAATAAATATCTCACAAGTCTGCAATATTTACCTCGGTGACAAAGCTTACAGCCAACCCTCCTCTGCCTGCCCTAGCAGTACGCCCAACACGGTGAACATAATCTCTCGGATACCTAAAATAACTACTTGTTAATATAGACTTCATAAACATTGTCAGTAGTCCAAGGAAAAACAATATTTTGATAGGCACAAGTCTATAACCTTGGAATATCATAATTGATAACAAGATCAACAGTAGGAATGTCCAAACCACGACTTGCAACATCGGTTGCAATCAATATAGAAGCTTGTCCAGATTTGAATCGATGTAGTGCAGAAAGTCTCATAGACTGGGATTTGATTGAATGCAATGCTGCTGCTTCCTGATCAAGCTCTTCTAGTAATAAACCCAAGAACTGACAAGCTCTGCTTCCATATTACAGTTTACAGATAGGAAATGAGCAAATAGATATCAAGCATTACAACTATATTTTCATATATAGATCAAGGATTCTACTCGCTACATGCCTCATAAGATTTGAGAAAGGTCCACATGTTAACTTCATTGATTGCACCTACTTCTATACTGAGTTTTAGCAAGATTTTTTAGAGAAGAAAGAAACAAGTAGCACAAAGTCATGAAGAAATTCAGATTGATGGAATGTATACCTGCAAGTAGAGACAAATATCATCACAGATCGAATACCCATATCTTCCATTTTCGATAAAATGTATGCCAGATACACTTCCTTCACATTCTTTGGGATGAAAACATACTGCTGTTTAAGAGTGTCCACTGTTTTGAAACCTTCATAGGCCTCATAAAAATAAGCTTTATTTGCAGAAACCTGAAGCAATGATTCCAGATTACTTGTCATTGTTGCAGAAAAGAGTAGACTTTGCCGATTTTTCGGCAAACATTGAAACACCACTCTTAGTTCATCTTCAAATCCAACATCCAGAACTCTATCAGCTTCATCTAAAACTAAGAACTGATGAAAAAAGGAAAAAACAAAAAATAAAACACATCCCAAATATGAGCTTATTATTGAGCACGTTATGTTAATCAGCATTTGTTATCAAAGAATTCGATTTAACTTTTTGCAATTGAGGATAAACATTTTTTTTTTTTTTACATAGATAGTACAGCTAGCCTACAACTAAAGGGGGAAAGGGAATGGGAGAGATAGGAGTTGAACCCAGCACAGCTGGGAGGAAGTGCAGCACCTAAACCACTGGGCTGACACTTGCTCCTAATTGAGAATGAACATAAATATACACTAAGTCTAGGCAAGTAATTTTCTAACATAAATTCAAAGAACTCCAACAATCTAGTGCAATTATCCCAGACTGCCATAAATCATAATTTGCCACAAAGGAAATATCTTGGAAGTAACAGGGAAACAAAAGGTACCTTAGTTCCAGAGAAAGCAGCAGCAATGTCTGGATTCTCCTCTAACAAGACCTTAATCCTCCCTGGGGTGGCAATAACAATATGTGGTCTATCCATCAAGGTCTTCGCTTGGGTTAGCTTATCCATTCCACCAACCACCACTGTACACCTCAAATGCAAGCAAGCACCCAGGGCTCGGAACTGTTCAGCCAACTGGTAGGCCAATTCTCTAGTTGGGGTTAGCACCAGAGCAAAAATCCCATATGGGTCCTCCCCCAGACGGTGGAGAATCGGCAAGGCAAAAGCTGCCGTCTTTCCACTACCAGTCTGAGCTAGACCCAGCACATCCCTACCAGCTAAAATCTTGGGGATGCAGTGGACTTGAACTGGTGTTGGTCTCTTCATTCCTAGCTCCTTGCAGGTTTGAGCCGCCCATTCGGCTAGACCCAGGTCAGAAAATAAAGTTGTGGCGGCGGAGGTGGTGGCATTCTCAGGATTAGAATCTGTAAATGTTTCTTTCTCGACTTTGGGGATATTGGAGTCTTGATCAGGGTTTTGGGATTTCGGAGGTTTAGGGTTTTGAAAGGATTTAATGGTTTTAGAAGGTTTGGAGAAGAGAGGGAAGTTTTTGTCAACCAAGGTTTCTTCTTGCTCCATCTTACAGTTCCAATTGTTTGGAAAGCGAAGAACTTTGGTGGGTTTTGTTTTCTCTAATTAAATTTTCCTGGAATATTATTACTTTCACGGAAAAATTGAGCTTTTTCAAATTTTTTTCAGAAAAAAAAATAAAAAAAATTTGCTAAATTATCCACGAGATTTGACATAGTACCGTTTTTACAATATTTTTTTTATTTTGGCGCCTAGTCTTATATATATATCCTTAATGGTGCTTATACTTGCCTTTTGTTGGCCGAAGGCTTTACAGGTTACTACTTTTGTACATTATGGAATTTTGTGTGAGAATAAATGGAAAGGAAAGTGCCAACAATTACCAAATTTTTGCCATATTCTTGAACAATAATTTTACAAAATTCTTTCCAAAAGTGGGATGTTCCATAAATGTCAAATTCAAATTTTCAGAAATAAATGGTTTGATTTAAAATTTTGATTTAATTAGTATGGTCTGACTCAAATAAATCAGGGTTTAATTCAAATAAATCAAAGAGTGATTTTGTCATTTTGAAAAATTTTAATCAAAATCGTTAACTTTTTCAATTGACTAATGTTGTTTCTAGACGGAAAGACTTGATAGTATAATTTTTTAAATCTGAGAGACCTAATAATACAATTTACAAAATAAAGGGAACTCAGAGTATATTATGCGAAATCTTAAAGACCTATAAATAATTATTCTTAATATAATATCCAAAATACAAGTACAAACAGTCTGATAAGTTAAATGTCAGGGCCAAAATCGTAATTCTACATAAAAACACATTTATGTTGCACCTACCACGTGATTATCACGTGTTACTATTGCTTCCGTGCGGGCGATTGGTCTAATATAAATAATCATTTGTGAATTTTTCAACCACAAGAAGACGAGAGAAAGACGGAGCTTTTTAGAGAGACAGAGAGCTGGAGAAGTCGGAAATTTTATTTTGCTGGAGTGAGAATTGAGGATGATGGAGTCACCATTTAAGCCTGATGTATTGAAAGGGAAGGTGGTTCTAATAACTGGAGGTGGGTCTGGTATTGGTTTTGAAATATCAACACAGTTTGGGAAACATGGTGCCTCTATTGCTATCATGGGTAGACGCAAACAAGTGCTTCATTCTGCTGTCTCTGAACTTCAATCCCTTCAAATTCCTGTAAATTTTCTTCCTTTATGATATTCTCTTGATTTTAATGCTTTTTCCTATCTGGGTTTATATCCATTTCCTATGTTTCTTCATCTGGGTTTTCAGTTCATATCCCTTTTCCTTAGTACTTTGTTTATTTTTGGTTCAAAATTGGTGATGATTTTGAGCTTTTAGGTCAAATTACTAAGATTTAATGGTTTGATTGGATTGGATAAGTTGATTTCTTTACTTTTTTTAACAAACTAATGATTGGTTGGTTTGATTGAACTTTTTTTTTCCAAATTTTCAAACTTTATAGCTTGGTGGTTTGATCTCATTTGCTTTGATGCTATATTTTTAGGCTGTTGGCTTCGAGGGAGATGTTAGAAAGCAGGAAGATGCGAGAAGAGTCTTAGAATCAACTTATAAACATTTTGGCAGGATTGACATTCTTGTAAATGCTGCTGCTGGCAATTTTCTTGTATCTCCTGAAGATTTATCACCTAATGGATTTCGAACAGGTAATTGATCTAATTTCACCTTAAACTTTAAGCAAATTGCTGCTTGTGTTTGTCCTTAATGAAAAACAAATTGCTTATGGAAAAGCTCGGACAAACATGTAAATGATTGACTTTTAAGTTAAAAAATGTTTTTAAGCAAACCAAAAACCCCCAAATATCAACAGTTGTTAGTTTAGATGGTGTAAGTTCTATCATTTAGACATATTGGCTCGCTTTCACATTCCACAATCTCTCCCTATAACTTAAAATTCTGCCGGACTTTGACATAAACATTATTGTTTGTAAACTATACTCTTTGCAGTTATTGATATTGATGCTGTTGGAACCTACACGATGTGCCACGAAGCTCTCAAGTATCTCAAGAAAGGAGGGCTTGGACAAAGCTCTTCTGGTGGTGGAGCGATATTGAACATAAGTGCTACTCTGCACTATACAGCTGCCTGGTATCAGATACATGTATCTGCTGCAAAGGTTCGTAACATGCTTTCAACGTTTTTTGCTTGGTATGATATTTGATGTGTCAAGAGGAGCCATTTTAGTTTTGACTAGTTATTCTTCAAATAGGCAGCTGTTGATGCTATTGGCAGAAACCTTGCTTTGGAGTGGGGCACCGACTACGATATTAGGGTGAATGGGATTGCTCCTGGCCCGATTGGTGATACTCCTGGCATGAGTAAACTTGGACCCCGGGAGATTAATAGCAAAGCAAGAGATTACATGCCTCTTTATAAATTAGGGGAGAAATGGGACATTGCTATGGCTGCTCTTTACCTTGCTTCTGATGCTGGTTAGTTAATCATACTTGCATATGCTTATTTAACTTCAAAAGTTCTGATCTTTTCACGAAACTTATTCATTTATATAAATTTTTAAGGTAAATATGTCAATGGAACCACTGTAATTGTTGATGGAGGACTTTGGTTGAGTCGCCCTCGTCATCTTCCCAAAGAGGCAGTAAAGCAGCTTTCTCGAGCTGTCGAAAAGAGATCCAGATCATCCCCAGTTGGGGTTCCATCTAGCAAACTTTGAATCATGTTCTTCTCATGATTCCTGAAAGATTCTTATATTTCCACCAATTACCTCGTGGGTTTGGGAATTTCAAAATTCAAAATGTTCTTGTCAGAAAAAATTCTGGTCAGTGTAAGCTATATGTTACTTGCTGATTCTATTGTATTTCAAGGAATGCAATGAAACTGATAAAATAAAAATAAATAGAAAGAACAGTTAAGGCTTCATCAGAAAATGTTCATCTGCCTTTTATTTTGGTGCATATAAAACAATTGTATACAAATCGAATCCTTATGCATTCATGATTTTCATAAACAGATCAATCATTTCAGAACAAGTCAAACCAGTAAGAAACATCTATCCAGTCTGCAAAAATTTTCTTTACATGGCTAATTGAAAGGTCTTCAACAAGTCGAGAGCTATGTAGCTTTGCAGTGGAATTTCCTGGCAAAAACATGGCCAACATTCACAACCAAATTCATGAAATAACCTGCTGATGAAATCCGGTAGCTTCGTGAAGACCACTTGATACATAGCTTGCAATATTCAGTTGATACAAAGCTTGCAATATTCAGCAGCTATTTCTGAACTCAATAAAATATTCTCTTGCCAAAAATGCAATCTTAGCATCCAAGACCAAGAAGCTTCAATTGATCATATCATATTTGTCATCTGTGGAGTGGGGCTGGATTTACTTCTAATGGTCGATAATGCAGCTTGTCATTGTGAGGCAAAGGTCCCTCCTAGAGATGCCAGAGAATTATAATTAATCACTAAAATTAATACACAATGCATTCTTAACTTCTGACAAAAAAAATTTAGAACATCTGACTCTTGGAGAGTGATCAAAGGGTATATGTATTAAGTATGTACCTCGTCTAAGTTTATCTGGAAAGGCTTGACAAAATCTTCAAACATTGTTGGAGAAAGTCCTTTCATCATCTCCTCTACTTCCTGAAAAGTCAAGATTACAAATTTATAGTTTCTTGATCCCTCCATCAGCTAAACTAGGGACCTAATGAAATGAAATTCTAGTTCATTTGGTATAGAATATTATTTGACTATATGTTAGTATGTGTTTTGGCCTAGGCGTAAGATTCCTAAACAAGGTTCGGGTTCAAATCTTGATATTGTGAATGAAAAATTTGGGTTGGAAGAGTCACTCTCATAATGGGTCTCTACAGTACCTAAATCCGGATTAGTCGGCACCGGTATCATGTATCCGGAAACCGGGTGGAATTACACAAAAAAAAAATTGCATTCTCTAAACAAATCTACTTAGATTATGATTTAATATACCAGTCCAGTTAATCTAGACTTCTCCAATAGTTCCTTGGCAATGACATCCAAAATGTGCATGTTGTCCTTCAATCCTTTGACTGCAAGTTCTTCTGTCTCTTTGATGTACTGCCACCAAAGAGGCAACTCAAAATTTCAGATAAAAGCCCCAAAAAGCTCATATTGGCAAATTGGATATGATGTTTGAACAAACTTACCCTTGTCAACTCTCGCGTAAACAGCTCAGATACTTCAACTGTCATGCTCGCAGGAATCACGTGAGGATCGTCCCACTAAAATCATGAACAAAGTTACAGAAAAGCATGATAAGAATCTGCAGAATAAATTTTACATGAAACCCAGTAAAAAAACTCTGCAAGAACTGGAAAAAAAAAACATGCCTTATACTTTATCAGACCACTGTCTGGGCTATCTGGCCGATCCATTAGTCCAATTCTCTTTGTCAGGGAAGTAAGCCCCAACCTTGCATTTTGAGGGCTGATTGCCATCTCCCTCGCAATCTGGAAAACACTATGGTTAAGACAAGGCACAATTTTGAACCAACATGTCGACAATTTATAATGAATAATACGTGTAAGGAATGCGAAAAATATCCAAATATATAATATTATTCCCTCCATCCATAAATATAAGGCGCCTATTTCTCATGAAATATTTTTTAACAAAAACGATCAATGTGCCTAAATAATGGCAAAACATTGGTTTGACTATATCATCACAATTTGTATTTCCAATGCCTTTCACTATTAATTGTAAGGGTAAAGTTGAAAAATATTAATTAATATTCCTTGATATTTGTAAGAGGCTTATATTTGTGGACATCCAAACTGGAAAGTAGGGTTATAGTTGTGGATGGAGGTAGTACTTATATTTGAAACTTTTGCTCTTTCTTTTCTTGTTTTCTTCCTTTTATGTGATATATTCAAGCAATTACCTTTGTTATCTTTTCAAGATCATCATTACCACCATCAGTAATGTCATCACCAAAGACAAGGCATTCAGCGCAACGACCACCATGAGCTACCACCATTTGCATCTTCATGTAACCAAAAGTTGTATACCCTTGGTCAATCATATCTTCCCTTGGATAGAACACAGATACTGCAGTTTCCTACTCATGGAAAAGGAATTATGAATTGCAAAACTATTGGTAGAAATCGTCAAAATTTAATAGGATTAGTTACATTTTATAAACCTAAATCCAGAATAAGATCTAGACCTTTCCACCAGGCAACAGTTGAGAAAACGCATGCCAATCATAGCGTGGAAATAAGTGAGCTAATAATATATGACCAGCTTCATGCACTGCCAGAAGCCTTTTCTTTTCAAATGACACCTGAAATTAACATGTAAATACACCAACTATATGATTAGGATTTTCAAGATGAAGTTGCATCAAAAGAACTACTAAGAACAGGAAATGGACTTGCATTTTGTTCACATTTCTGTTGTTCTTCCTCAGTAAGAAGCACGCCCATACCCTCAAGCAACTGTTTATCTAAAACATCAACAATGTCTTCCTGATAAATCCTGGTGTGCCCTTTCCTTACCTGTAACAAGAATTGAACAATGTCTTTCAAAATTGCAAGGAAATTCAAGGAACCCCTCAACACGTCTTAACGGTTTTAGTGCATCAGAAACAAAATAAAGAATGATTCTTACAAACCAATTTTGAAGGAAGAGCATCATTCATAACCTGATGTATTACGAGGGCCCAGTTTCACATTTATTGTTTAATACATATTATGACTTTATTATTCACCTCCACAGATTTTTTAGAAAGAAATAGAATAAGAGCTCAGAGATTGCAATTTGATAAACAAGACAAAACTTACAGACATGATTGCTGCTTCATTTACAAGATTACGAATATCTGCCCCAGAGAAGCCAACAGTACGAAAGACAAGCTGCAGAAGAAGGATAGAGGATGATAATAAGTCAAGTAAAACATTATCAATCAAAATCCAACAGGAAAAATCAAATGTAATGGCAGTATTTAGCACATCTGACAGTAATTTGGATCATAATATATATCACAAGTAGGCCCTACCAGAGCAAAATATTATGATAGAGTCTATCAACTCCCTATACCTTATAGAAAAACAGATTAAGTGAAAGACTTGATGGCCCAAACATCCTTGACAGTGATTTTTTACACGTTGGTATTAGATGAGGATAACAAAGGGCAGAAAAGCACAAAACGTTTACCTTTTCAAAGTCAACATCATCTCCAAGCTGTTTCCCCACACTATGTACACCAAAAATTGCCGCTCTTTGCTTTGCATCAGGCAAACCAATGTACAAACGACGGTCAATGCGCCCAGGACGAACAAATTCCAAATCCAACTCATCTGGTCTATTGGTGGCACAGAGGAAGATCACAGCTTGTCTAAGAGAAAACCGATCCACACCCGTTTTCTCCTTCCTATAACCAATAAAGCTCAAAGTGAACCTCAGTTGACAACTAAATAAATTCAGGAAATAAAAAATAAAAGATAATCCTAGATGATGCAACCCAATGAAAATGCTCACTCTCCATCAAGCTGTGCAATTAAAGCCTCAAATGTTGCTCTTCTTCGTGGGTCATTCCTTGCATGCCTTCCAGCAATTGCATCAACTTCATCTACAAACACAAAACAAGGGGCCTGCGCAGAGAGTATAACTGAGATTTGTACCTTCCTAGAGTATTGTGTTATGATATTGCAGCAATGAAGAACAAAATAAAGAAAAAACGGAATGTTTGAGAAATCAAAACTTTTTTAAAAGATATAACATTCAATATCACACAATATCAAGTTCTTCACCAATGACATAATGAGCATCATAGTTTTACAAATTGAAAAAGACACATGCTTACATTTCTTCTAGCAATAGAAAACATCTCATTAATCCTTGCTGCACCACTTTTTTCACTGTCTGTAAACTCTGCAGCAGAAGCAAAAACAAAAGGCAATCCACTTTCCTTAGCAAGCGTCCGTGCAAAAAGTGTCTTTCCTGTTCCAGGAGGTCCCGAGAGAAGAACACCCTGTCACGAACATGGCCATGATTTCATGTTTTGTTTGCTAAAGATTTTGTTTTAAAAAAATGTTTTTCTTTACGAAAACTACTGGCAATTACCCGGACAAATTTCACCTCCCTTTCATAGTATTGCATGGGATTTCCCATATAAATCATTATTTCATCAAGAAGATCCCAAACATCACCCCCAAGTACTACTTCCTTATGCATTGACTTCGATTCATCATCACCAACAGGCTGAAAGAGTATATAGTGATATTCAGAGGATGGCACAGATAGGAAGAAAGAACTTCAAATGAATGGAGAGGAAATATAGCAATACCAGGATAAAATTTTCAGCATATGCCATATCGAAAAGTTGATTATACTTCTTGTAAAGAAAACGATTGGTAGTAATGTGCAATAACATCACAGACTCCCGTATAAGCCACAGGATCAGTAATCCAGGCAACAATGCAATCACAAGTTTCAAAAAATAATGGATTTGCTGCTTTTGAAGCAGATCTACTTCAGCTCCAGAACCTGTAATTGCCTCAAACAAGTATGGATCGAGAGGAATATCAACCTATCAAATGAAAATAAGCAGCAGTTTAAAGCCAAGGACAGAACAAGTCAAGCTTGCTACGAACAAAAATGTAATTGTAGACTTACAACATATTCCAGAGGAAAACCTTCTTTCATGGTCACATACAGTCTTTTAAGGTCCTCTGTGAAGACAACAGCAGCTACCTGTTAGAAAAGAACCAATAGTGTCAGAACTAGCTAGTCTATTAATGTTTAGAGCAAATTTATGAAAATGAAACTGTTTTTGACTTCTGGATTAAGTTCTAGGTTATTATTTCCCTAGATACATTTTCAGCATGCCAGGTCATTATTATGTTATAATAGGATCTTTTAATAACTCCTCTTTATATTGCTGCATATAGTCTCTAAAAAATAAATTTTAACATCTAGCAGAATTATTTTCTCAGAAAGAGGAAAAAAATTCCATCCATCTTGTAAAAAACATGTATCTGTACCAGATGCATAAAATAAATCAAATATGCTCAAGAAAGTCGAAATCCAACAAATTTCAAATAAGTTCTTGAAAAGAAATTCAAACAGACGAATCTAGCTGTAGGAAGAGAAATGATACCTCAGAACAATCAAGCTTTTGAAGAAAATAAGTGTAAGGAAGTTTGGGACGATATCGCCACCATCTCTTGGATATCCATAAAGCCCTGGCTCCCTGTGTATCCGTGACCTTTTCCACCATTTCCTTACGAAGACTATTTTCAACCTCTTTCATGTCAAAGTCAACTACATACTTTGCGTTTAAGGCATCTAATTCCTCTGCTAATTTATCTTTTCTTAGTATCTCCCTCCAATTTTGCAGCCTTTCACGCCAAGTTCCTTGGCTCTCTTGGACATCACCTGTCAAGCAAGTCCCAAAGAAGGCAAATGACACAGGTTCGTATCAGCAAATATGTAGACAATATCAAATCAAACTACAAAAATTAACAAGAGTCCAAGAGTAGCTTAAATCCCTCTTCAAAATAATTCAGGTAAGAGTTGCATAAAGTGATAGAGTTCTGTTTCCTCCATTCCACGTACTCAAGGGTTGTATTTGCCGCAATATAAATTCAAAGCACTTTGTTGAACATCACAAAACTATGCATAACATACATGTTTACTGGGAAGTGTTCAGCACCATCAACTATATATTCCTTTCAAAACAGAAAACAAATTTCAAACATATAATTACTAACCAACCTGAAATGGCCAAATCTTTCTTCAATTCTTCCTTTTCTTCTGCATTCAATCCCATATTTTTGTCAATAACTTGTTTCACATTTTCCTGAGTAGGCACTGGATCATCATCCCATGCATCTTCTCCAACATAAGAAGTATCTTGAATTAGTGTCCCATTGGGTCCTTCAACAAACTTCTTCATTTTCAAGCCCTTGGGCGTTACCTTCCTCCACATACCCTTCTTAAACCTACATTTACAAAGAAATGCAGGAATAATGAAAACAAGTTGCACCTCTTAGTGTAAAATTATAATTCAATCTATTTGAACAAATTGTTCAATAACTGTAAAATGATTTTTCAATTTATTTATAAGATACATTTAGACAAAGTCTCCATTTCTAACCATTCCTTAAAGATCACATTTGCATGAAAATGAGAAATGTTACATACTTTCTAATGTTAGTTGGAGATGGCTCAGGAATCAATGCCTCCATAAAAGCCTCTGTTAACTCTCTTTTCTCTCGAGCTATGAAAGGAGCTCGAATAGCAACATAAGTTCTTTGACAAGAGAACAACATGACAAAAGCATAGACAAGTAGTACAGCAACTCTCTTAGGATCCCAATTCTTAAAGTCCTGAGAACAAAAAACACTGTATCATAGTTTAGCTTACCAATGAATGTTTATAAATAATAATGCAAATTAAAAAGACAAACTTCGATCCTACTTAGAATTTCAATCATTTTAAGCAAGCATAGATTAAAGCAAAGCAGTCTCAAATCAAGCAAAAGAAAACAACTTTAAAATAAAAATTACCTTCCAACGCTCCAACCCATTCCAATCAAGAAACTCGGTCTTAAACCTAGCAAACTCAGCCTCCCTATTCTTGACCTTATCCTTAGCACCCTCCACGAATTCACTCACCTTCACGTTGACCCCATCCAAATCGAACCCAGTTTCCTTCTTCGCTGACTCACTAAGTTTCAGCAAAAATCGCTGAGACCCAAGCCGAACTGCCCGAGTGAGGTTCGGCCAAGAAAATCCATCAGGCTCATTTTGACTTGCTGAAGAAGAGATTCTGAAAATGGGTTTTCTTCGTGGAATTGAAAGTCTGCTTCTTGAGGGAAACTGTAGTATAAGGGGATTTTGATTGATGTGGAATAGTGTAGAAGGATTGAGAAGTGGATTATGTTTGTGAGAAATTGCCGGGTTCATTTTTGGATTTGTTTATGACATTAGAAAAAAAATAAATTGAGAACTTTAAGAAAGGAGGTGAAGCGTTCGATTATCTATCAGGTTTCTGCTGGCTGCTGCTCAAACAAGAGCATCCATGGAAGACCTGTTTCTGGGGTTTATGAGGTTTATCTTTAACGCTAGCTTTAGCTTCAATTCATTTTAGAAATCGAACGGCGTCGTTTATAGCATTGGTATAAAAAAAAAAAAAAAGTAAATTATGATTTACTATCAGTATTTTAAGGGGTGCTTTCCAAAGTAAGTGTTAAAATATGCTAAGTGGACAGAAAAATGGACAAATTTACTGTGTTCGCACAAGAGATATGCAAACTATTAATGATCAATTAATAGTTCTCGCTGCTCATTCCATTTCATCGTATATTGCCATCAAGAAGAGTAAGAGGAATAAGATTATGAGGTCAACATCAGCACAATAGGTTCAACTTTGTAGTCTGCAGTTCTGTTCGATGCTTAATGTGTGTTCTGCTCTGTTTATATATAAAAGTAAGATTCAAGAAACAGAGGAATGTGGGATTTGATCCCATACTCCATAATTCTTATATTGGAATTACAGTACGACTGAATAATCATCTGATCACTCTTCTTTTCTGTATTATATATAAACTAAGACCCTACAAGTACTCTAGCTTTATCACTCAAGAGAAATCATTCATCGGTTGGCTTATGTGTTATCACTCCAGTGGATAAGTGGTAGACATTCTACCTAAGAATTTCTCTCTCTTACATATGACTAATGCAGCAACAATATTAGGTATTGAATCATAGTTGCTAAGAGAAGAGAATTGGACGATAACTCCAAATACATTGCAGCTCAGCTTCTTCTAGATATGCATCAATAATACTAGCAATCTGTTTCCTTGCCTGGCCTCTTATGCTTACTTGCTTAAGTTATTGGGATATGCACCATCCCACCAACAGACAATAGGCACATTCAAGCCGACCTCCCGAATAATGCTTTTTCTGGTTTCTATGCATCGAGGAGATAGAAAACCGCCATTTTCCCAACTTGTTCATTTCAAGTACTGGAACACATAGCTTCCTCTATTCTCCTAATTACAACACTTAAGCTGCAACCATTTTCCAGAGCTTTAACCGCAGCTCGATGAGCATGCTTCTGCCATTTTAGTAAATTGTACGATTGTAGAACTGACCACCTTGCTCGATTAGACATCTATAAATCAAAATGCATAAAAATTTAGCATGTCCATGATAGACAACATCAAATCAAGTAGTCTCAAGGGGAGATAGATACCTGTGCTACAGATAATGGAGGTTGCAAAAGAATAGAAATACTCCTAAACATATTTTCATCATTTTCTCCACCCTCTGCCTCGCCGTAAACAAGAGCTTCAGCTGCAATGCCGGCAAAAAGCACCATGCAGTACCTGTCAAAGGTACTGCCACTCAGTCGTCCTTCAGCAAGCTCATTACTCATCTTTTCATCCCAAAACTGAGTTCCTGCCTAAAGGAATTGCGATACTGTGGGTTCTATTTCCATTCTGAAAAGATGAAATAGGATACTACTGACAATTTATCACAGATGAAACTGAAGCAGAGGAGTACCTACCTGGCCTTGAATTCCCATTTGCATTGCTACAATTGGGTCTAAGATCACACCACGAATTGGGCAACCCATGAGATATGCTGCAAGATGAACTTGAAAATTACTTCACTTCCAGATTTTACATTGAATTTTCCAAGGGCATCTTTATTTCCTGAGGAAGGAGATGACATCTTTGAAGATTGAAATCAATATATAATGTACATACCTACCAGAAGATGACCTGCTTCATGAACTAAAATTCGACGTTTATATGGAGGCCAATAGCTTGAGATTTGAGCAAGACAGGTGCCGCCAAGGAAAATAGAGTCCATAAAAGCCAGTCCTAAGATTACTGCAAGGTTGGGTCTAATATCAATCCCTTGCGAAAGAAGGAAAGAAGCCCCACCAAAGAAACTAGCCAAAACGAAGCTTGAAGTTCCTGAAAGACCCCACTTCTTTGGAGCAAATTTAGATACTGCATAACAGAAGGGGAAAAAAAAGATATTCCAAGTGCCAAATTCTACTCATATGGCAAAAGAAAAGAAAAAAAAACGAATCTGAAATACCAAGTATAAAATTATCTAAATACAAGAACCTTCTAAACCGGTTGAAGACTTGAAAACAGTTGGTGTCACATCTCTAGGCCCTTCCCATACTGCAGACATACATGGGGGAAAAGAAGTTAAGCTACAAGCATTATTTGAAACAAATCATCAAGGAGGTTGATTACTTGGCGTCTATATAATGATCCAATCTAATATACTAGAGATCATTAGGCTTAACGATCGAGATTACAACCTAAACAAATATCAAAAGTTCAAAAGAAACATGTTTTGGTGCTGATCACTCAATGTGCTGAATTGCCCAAAATTGGGCAAGAAAATATCAGTGACAACCAAAGATCATTAAGCTTAATCACACTATACTTGATTCCCACCATTGATACAAAATGTAAGCTCTCCCCTGTTTTTAAAATGATATAGGCTAAAACCTAACTAATCATCACTTTGCATAAATATTGGGAAAAAGAAGAAGAGACTTTCAGACTTTACCAATGTTGCTGAATTTTCCAAAATTGGGCAACAATCCTCTGCTTTGAAGAAACCCATATGCACTACCCACGAGCCTCATATCATCGGCATTCAAACAAGCGTCCAAAACCTCCCAATCCCTCTGTAACCCATCAAACAACTCCAAATCACGGATTCCGGACCCAATCGGCTCAGTCGATACAGACCCATTTATCTTCTCAGCTAAATTGTCTTTTTGCTTATCGATTTCTATGGATTTCAAGAACCTGAGAGCTGTAGCTAGGTCTTTTCGCTTGACAGCATCCTCGTACTCGCTCCATTCTCGTAGAGCTCTTGCAGCGAGTTTGATTTTCTTATTATGGAAGGAAAACTGAGTGGAAAATAGCTGAGGAGAAGAGAAAAAGTGCGGGAAATTTTTAAGGCGCAAAGAAGTAGAAGGAAGAAGATCCATTATCCATGAATGGAAACCAGAAAGAAGTAAATGTGATTAGCATCTCTAGATTTTTAAGACGATTGTTCAGAAACTTCCTAGACGACAGTCGTTTGAAGAATTCTTTTCCAGAGTCCCAAATTTTTTCTCTTTGCCTCGAACAATAAACGACACTGCGTTTTTGCTTCCATATCTCAATTTTCTTTTACTCCCTCTAATTTACCATAATTCAAAATAGTCCATCTTTTTACATATACTTTAAAAACAAAATTATTTCCTCAATGTTTTCATATCAGACTGCTCTAGTCGATGGATCCTTTGATGAGTCCTGCCGGAAAACCTTGAGACATGCCGGACCTAACCAAAAAACAACCTCCATTGACCAAAAATAATACCAAAATTCATAACCATATGTATAAATTATCCAGATTAATTTTTTTTTTCATCAATTTTAATTGGAAAAAAAAATTAAAAATTTGGTCAAACGTAGTACGAATCCTTATTTATTGCAAACAAAAATTTCCCAATGATTACTGAGAAGCACAGAACTGAGGTGTGTGTAAGATTTCATATTCCATAATACAAAACAAAACAGTAGAATAGGTAAAAATTACAGTATATCAAAAGCATCGAACAACTTCAACCTCTCCTCAACGATAAGGACAATCCAAAATCCAATCGCATTGCCCATTTATTGCTTTCTTTGTTCTTCCCCTCTTTAAATTCTCAATTCCATTTCTTCTTCTTTACTTCACTCCTTCTTCTTCTTCTTAATTGTACAGTTCATTAGCAATGGCCTCTGCAACAGCACCCACTACTCTTTTCCTTCTCAAAACTACTTCTTCTTCTTCCTCCACTCGTGTTCGTGCCTCTCTTCTTCCTGTTTCCTCCACCGGCCTTCGCTCCACCAGTTTCCCTCTCCTTGGTTTTGCTGCTGCGGACCCGAGTTTTTCTCACCATGTTATTTCGAAGATCAGATCTTTTCGGTCTGGTAAGGCTTCCAGAGCTGTAGTGTCCATGGCGAAGAAGAGCGTTGGGGATTTAACGGCCGCGGATTTGAAAGGGAAGAATGTTTTTTTAAGGGCTGATTTGAATGTGCCTTTGGATGATAACCAGAATATTACTGATGATACTAGAGTTAGAGCTGCGATTCCTACTATTAAGCATTTGACTCAGAATGGAGCTAAAGTTATTCTTTCTAGCCATTTGGTATGTGGATTTTTGAATAATTTCTGATTTTCGTTTTTAGGTTTAGTGCAAGTTCTGTTCTTTTTTTTCCTTTATCATTTCCTTTGCTGGAAGTTGTTTGTTTGGTCCATTATAAAGTTTTGATCTTTGTTCTGGTTTTCACTGAATTGCATTTGTATTTAGCCTCAACATTCAACGGTATTATCCTTTCTTCTGGGTGCTGGTTTGTTAGAACTACACATTCTTGTGGTGATTATGCGTATTAGAATAGTTATTACTGTTTTTTATTAGCTAAATGAAGTCATTAATGGCTGAATTTGGTGTCCAAGCAAAATGTCCAACTCCTAAACTGTTATGTGATGCTTTATTGAAATGTTTTCAAAGATCATCTAGATTTAGAGGCATTAGTTTATATCCCATTTGAGTCTTGAGTTTGTTGTTCTTGGTCTGAAATATAAAGTTTTGTTGATTTTCAGGGACGGCCAAAAGGCATCACTCCAAAGTTCAGCTTGGCACCCCTTGTGCCACGTTTATCAGAACTTCTAGGCATTCAGGTATATCTTGTGCTTTGAATATAGGTTAAGAGGAGGATGATGGGGAAGCCTGAGCTTAGTAGGAGGAGAATGCAACTAACATATGCCTAATTGAGCAGGTTGTGAAAGCTGATGATTGCATTGGTCCACAAGTCGAGAAAGCAGTGGCTTCACTACCTGATGGCGGCGTGCTTCTTCTTGAGAATGTGAGGTTTTACAAGGAAGAAGAACAAAATGATCCTGAATTTGCAAAGAAGCTCGCAGCTTTGGCTGATCTCTATGTGAATGATGCATTTGGAACCGCACACAGAGCACATGCCTCAACTGAGGGAGTAACAAAATTCCTAAAGCCATCTGTTGCTGGTTTCCTCTTACAGAAGGTGAATTTTTGCCAAACTAGCCTTAATTTTCTCACTTCATTTTCCTAGAAGCTTTTGTTAATGTTGTGATTTGTTTTTCCCTATCTTATTTTAGGAATTGGACTACCTTGTTGGGGCAGTTTCAAGCCCAAAGAGACCATTTGCTGCAATTGTGGGTGGTTCAAAGGTCTCATCCAAGATTGGGGTTATTGAATCACTCCTCGACAAGTGTGATATCCTGCTTTTGGGTGGAGGAATGATTTTCACTTTTTACAAGGCACAAGGTCTTTCAGTGGGTTCATCTTTGGTTGAAGAAGATAAGCTTGACTTGGCAACATCACTTCTTCAGAAGGCCAAGGCAAAAGGAGTGTCTCTTTTGTTACCCACTGATGTGGTAGTCGCAGATAAGTTTGCTCCTGATGCAAACAGCAAGGTTTGTAGATGGATCAATTCTTACCATTCTGCTTGTTTATAACTGAGTTAACACCAACGAGTCGGTCTTTGGTGAAGTTGCACTCAATTTGAAATATTGTCTTGTTCAAACTGCAGGTTGTGCCAGCATCAGCTATTCCTGATGGCTGGATGGGTTTGGATATTGGACCAGACTCTATTAAGACATTCAATGATGCTCTGGGAACCACCAAAACTGTCATCTGGAATGGACCAATGGGAGTTTTTGAATTTGACAAGTTCGCTGTTGGGACAGAGGTATGGTTATGTTATTTCCTTGTACTCATTTTTGCTTTTCGTTGAACCAATGTCGGATGCAATGTATTTCTGGTTCGAAGCTCGTTCATTTTTAAGGTATTTGACCTTAAAAGATTACCCACTCTGACAGTTTCATCATAGTTTCAGCCCTATTCCAAATATCTACTGTTACTGCCTCCATTGCTTAATGGAAACCATATTTTATGAATTGCTGATGAATCCAACTTCATGCCAATTTCGATTCCGTGAAAACAACCGACCTGTCTCATCATTTATGGTTAATACACTTGCTTGCAGGCTGTTGCAAAGAAGCTAGCAGAGCTTAGTGGCAAGGGAGTCACAACAATTATTGGAGGTGGAGATTCCGTGGCAGCTGTAGAAAAGGTAGGAGTTGCTGATGTTATGAGCCACATATCAACTGGTGGTGGTGCAAGCTTGGAGTTGTTAGAAGGCAAAGAACTTCCTGGTGTTGTTGCTCTTGATGAAGCCACAGCAGATGAGTATGATGAAGCCGCATCAGTTACTGTATAAGAACTTCCTGGTAGGAGTTGTAGAAACGTATGAGTCCATGCTGTAACTTTTGCTCTGTCTCAGATGTAAAAGGTCTCCTCCTGCTAGTTAAAATTAGTACGGAAATAACAGGAAGGAAACGGTCATGTTTAAAAAAAGTGTAAAATAAATGGTTTATAATAAACCGTTAATTTATATAAAACGTACGTATTTATGTTTTATAAGGTTTCAGTTTCAAAATTTCGTCATTTTTATTAATATTCGTAATTTGAAATACAAAATCTTATAAAAATAACTTATAATAAGTCAATTTTTTCTTTTCAAACACAAATTTTAAGTTTTTTTACAAATTATTAGAATTAACAGAATTAATCTCGCAACAACGCAATTAATTCAACCAAAAAGATCTATATTAGATGGTATCAGCGCTTGATAAGCTCTTGAACGTCTTTCAATCTCTCTTCATCGTCATTCCACCATGATAGAACTCACAGCAACTCCAAGAGATTCTAAACAAACCTATTTTGATCCTTCACAAGTAAATAAATGTTTCTAGTAGAGCAATGAAAAATACATGTTTGGAGGTTACTTGGCTGAATTATTTACTACAAGAGTTTGGGGTAGACGTACAAAATCGGTGAAGTTGTTTTGCGACAATCAAACGGCTTTACATATTGCATATTGTACGAGAAAAATTGCAATCCGGTATCATTCAGCTACGTTATGGTCCGACCCAAATGCAACTAGCTGATCTTTTCACAAAAGTTTTGGGACGAGAACAGTTTATATATTTGAGGACCAAGTTGAGAGTTAAGAATTTACACCCCAAACTTGAGGGGAAATATTATGAAAAATATTCTATAGTTTTCTTTACCTTGATTTGCTGTATATTTGTTTGTTACGAATATCAATTGTAGTTATTGTTGGATTTGTGATAGGCTTTTATTTAGGGAATTAATTTGATTTTTCTTGTATAAATAGTTGTATTGAGATAAACGAGAAACACACTTTCAGATAATATTTTCTCTTCTTTATTTTAACTGGTATCAGCTCTTGAACGTCTTTCAATCTCTCTTTATCATCCTTCTGTCATGACAGAATTCACAACAACTCCAAGAGATTCTAAATAACCTAATTCTGATCATTCATAAGCAAACAAATGTTTCTAGATCATCTGCGGAAGTAAAATATAGAGCAATGGCAAATGCATGCATGTTTGGAGGTTACTTGGCTGAATTATTTACTACAAAATTTGGTTTTAGATGTACAAAACCAGTGAATTTGTTTTGCAACAATCAAGCGGCTTTACATATTGCAGCTTAATTCGCTGTATATTTGATATTATGGAGAATATTTCATAATTATTTTTACTTTAATTTGTTGTATATTTGCTTGTTAAGAATATCAATTATAGTTATTATTGAATCTGTGATAGACTTTTATTTAGAACATTAGTTTGATTTGTATTGAGATCAACGAAAAACACACTTTCAGATAATATTTTCTTATTTATTTTAGAATTTATATAACGATTAATCTTGCAATAACACAATTAATTCAACCAAAAACTGGTTACTATGTTTCATTTTGTTTGTTGATGCTGAAATTGTTGAAAGAGAGTAAGTACGGGTAAGACAAATACTGACATGCAGATTTTTAGTAAATGGTTCAAATATTTCCAACGTGTTTTATTTACCATGAACTTACACGACGCTTAGTAAGCAATGATGTTGCGCATTAACTGTTTTAGCACATTACACAACCGAGTAATCATCATTGCATCATTTTAGTAAGGGAGAGCAAATTTCGGTAATCACTGAATTACCGGTCGGTAATTACCGAATCAAATTAATTTGGTAATCGAAAATCGGCAACGGTAATTTACCGATCGGTATCGGTAATAACCGTCGGTATTCGGTAGCGGTTTCGGTAGGAGAGTCTAAAATTTTCGATAAAAAAAATTACCGAATTACCGAATTTGGACTCTTCAAAACTACGTCGTTTTGTATTATTATATATATATATATATATATATATATATATATAT